>CAVNYN010289175.1:0-26431 GCA_963692815.1 Nyctanthes arbor-tristis | reverse complement strand
TTTATTCAAAGGTTTAAGAATTGACTATGATATCATCATATCACATGGGTCTTGACGCACACAAATAAAGTTAATATAATTGATGTTTTTTATGAATTGAATACTTATATCATACAACAAAAATTAAAATAAAATATAACTATTCTTGAAAAAAATAACTATTAATAATTAAGAATTTAAAAAAATAAAATTAAAAAGAAAATAACTACCCCTCTATGTAGTCTTCTCCTTATACGATATCAAGTTTTTAATTTTTTTTAGCACATGTGAGAATCTAATTTCTCAAATCTTTATAATAAGTTACTTTATTTTAAATTATTCTTCCCGTGCATCATACGGGTGAAAAACTCGATTGAGTTAATTGCTTTCAATTTACTGTACATTATATTTATTGTAAGATGATGCCAATAGAAACTAAAATTTATTTTTACTTATTATTTATCATAATTTATTAAAACTAAAAATTGATATTTACGTAGATACTTTAATAAGATGTCTAACCGTGCAACGCACGGGTGAAAATCTAGTATTACAATATAATAAAGGATTTTGGATTTTTGCAGTATTTTTTCCCCACATATGCCACCATATCTCAAACATCACCATAAGCAAAGACTCCGGCACTGCTGCAAATAAAGCTATAAGCAAAGCCGAAATTTAAACTAAAATAAAAGCAAATAGAAAGAAAGCATATAAACTCTAATTCTTAAGTATTACTTATTAATCATTCATTTATTGTACAAGAAGTCTTTCTACTTTATGTGATCTGGTAAGTAAGTCATAATACTTTAATTAATATTAATCAAGGTCTTTTCATTATTTTAGTTGCTAAATTAAGTCCGATACTTTAATTTTAACTTAAAATAATAACAAACTTATTCATAAATTTAGCTATCATCAACAAACATCAGTTATCTAGAAAAATAAGTTGGTACTATGTACCAGTAGTACAAATATAACATTACTCTAAAATAAAATAAAATATTTATTTCATTCTAATTCTTATTGGCACGTCAGCTAGTATTTTTGAACGATATCTTAGTGAAGGAGTATAGCTGAGAATTGTAGAAGCAAGAACTAAGTATAGAAATTTATGACGCCTGAGGGTTTTATTTTTGGGGAGGAAAAAAAGGAAATAGGAAACTCGCTTCCTATTAGTTCAGGCAATTTTTCTACAAAAATAGATCAAGAAAAGGAGCCTGATCTCTGATCTGGCTGCCTACTGGGCAAAAAAATGAGACCCTCCAAATGCAATATCAACACTCCCTTCCCCACTTTTCCCGTGGGGACCACGCAAATTTTAAAAGCCCCAATTTTTCAATCTTTACAGCCGACCCTCCCTCCACCTTCTAGTAGTCCGTACAAAACTCCGCCATCACCAACCACTTATCCCCTCCCTACCTCTGCAACCTATTCTCCAGTCAAACATCCAAAAATCTTAAGTTTCAATCAAGCATTTCACTTCTTTATTCTCCACCCTTCTTCACTTCCGATTCTCTTTCATTTCGTTTCATCACTGATCGTATTGTATATAAAGTGCCATCAATTTCGAGAATGTGTGGTGGTGCAATTCTCTCTGATCTTATCCCTCCTAATGGCAGCACTGGTCGCGGTCTCTCCTCCGCAAACTTGTGGTGGTAAACAGTTCAACAAGAGTGTGCATTCAAATCGGCAAAGGAAGAACCCTGTACAGGGGAATAAGGCAGAAACCATAGGGCAATTGGGTAGCCGAGATCTGTGACCTGAGAAAAGACGTTCAGGTTTGGCTTGGTGCCTTCAACACCGCTGAAGAAGCAGCCCGCGCGTACTATAGAGAAACCCGCAAAATCAGGGGCAGAAAAGCTAAAGTCAATTTTCCCAACGAAGATGATCATCCTCACACTAGTTACAATTACAAGCACGATCCCAATTATGATAACTATAATAATGGTGAATCGTATACCCTTATCCGATTAAGGAATTTTCCAGATCGATGTCGGGTTGGGCTGTTAGCCACCATTTACTAAATAAATTTACTAACACATATATGATAAAATCGTAAATTTTCAACACACATATGATAACTAAATTTACTTTTCAACCCATTCTCATGGGTGTGTTAGGCTGTTAGCCACCATTTTCAACCGCATTGATGGGAGGATAGGTTGCAGAGGTTCAATATATATATATATATATATATTTGTGTGTGTGTGTGTGAGTGTGTGTGAGTGAGAAGGGAGGGAATGAGAGGTTGGCGACGGTGTAAACTGTAAAGATTGAAAAAAATGGCCTTTCAAAATTCGCGTAGGCCCGCAGGAAAAATGGGGAAGGGAGTGTGTTGATATTGCATTTGGTGCGTCCCTTTTTTGCCTAGTAGGCAGCCAGATAGGAGCCTGATCTCTTTTCATAGAAAAACTGTCAATTCAGGCCCATACGTAAGGAAAAAGGAAACTACTACAACAATTTTTTTTTGGGTAAAAAAAAAAAAATACAACCACGTTGTTGCTTCTTTCTTAACTAAGATAGTATTGAAGATAATATTGATGGAGCATGAAAAAGATAAAAATAAGATGTGGTTGCTAGGAGATAAACCTAGGTCACTGCAGCCACAATGCAGAATTTTAACTAACTAAGCTACAACATTGCTACTTCTTTCTTTTTTTTTTTTTTCTTTTTTTGAAAGGAGGGATTTTATTCATTTATAGAATCAGAATGAAGTACTTCGTCTAGGAAACTAGGAGGTGAATGAAATAACAAAAAAGGACTTGGCATGTAACCTGCCTCTCTAGCTAGTGTATGAGCAACTTGGTTCGCAGATCGTCTAACACAAGTGAACTCTAAACCATCGAGTTCTAAAACCAATTGTTTGCAGTCATCAAGAATTAAGCCAAAAGGGGATAACTCCATATGAGTGGATCGAAGATCTTCATAGACTAACAGTGTGTCCATCTCAACTGTGACACGAGCTAACTGCATCTCCTTAATCCAAATAATGCCTCTCAAACTCCCATCAATTCAGCGACCTTCACATCATATAAGCCATCCAGCCGAATAGTCTTGGCCTCTACAAAGGAACCCGCCTCATTTCGCAAAATCAGCCCCAATCCCACGCTATTATTGCTCGCAAATGTAGCAGCATCCACATTGATCTTGAAAGCTCCAGTAGCCGGTTGTTCCCAATGGCAAGTGTTCGGGGCAGAATCGATTATGGCCTGAGGATGGGAAACCCGCGCCTCCTTCCATTGGTTATACAAACTATTAGCCAAAGAAATAACACGAAGAGACAGAAGAGATCGACTTTGCCACACCACCTCGTTCCTATTATGCCAAAGTGCCCAACAAAGCATCGCCATCATTTCCCTCGCATCTTGATCACACATGCCAAAAGAAATCAGCAACCAATCTTTAAAATTCTGCACATTATGGTGTTGGAAAACCACTGAAGAAGCTGCCCATATGCTCCTTGCAAAGGAGCAATCCACTAGACAATGCAGATTAGTTTCCATCCCCTCTAGACAAACTGGACACTGGCCCTCAATATTGATTCTCCTCATCCGTAGCTGGTCCAATGTTGGAAGAATCTCAGTACCGCTAGCCATAGAAAATTCTTTACTTTTGGGGGGCACTTTAAGGTCCCAAATGAAGCTCCAAAGACGGCTGACCGGTGGAAAAGAATCACCATTGCGCATAGTATGAGCCAACCGGTATCCACTCCTGACCGAATACACACCCTTGGCCTCGGGCATCCAATATAACTTGTCCTAAGTCTCATTCAACGCGAGCGGCACTTGCAAAATCCAGTGCTTATATGTATCATTGAATAGGTCCTTAATAATTGCCATGTCCCACCTACAAACTCCAGGTAAGATGAGCTGGCTTACAGTAACGTTTTCACCATCCGGGATCATATGAGAAGAAATGTATCCATAATTTCCAGCAAGTAACCACGGATCTCTCCGAACCCTTGCAGTGGCACCATTACCAACCTGAAAACGAACTCCTTTTCTCAATAGAAGTTGACTGTCCATGATACTACGCCATACAAAACTTGGATTATAGCCAACCGTAGCCTCAAGAAAACTCGCATAAGGTAAGTAGCAAGCTTTGAAGACCCTCGTGACAAGAGATTGAGTATCCACAAGGAACCTCCATCCTTGCTTCTCCAAGAGGGCCAAATTCATCTCATAGAGCTATTTGAACCCCAAACCCCCACACTTTTTTGGAGAGCAGAGCTTTTTCCATCGCATCCACGAAATACCCTTAGCTGTTCTTTTATTACCCTTCCACCAGAAATCATTCATTGCTCGTTCTATCTCTCCACAATTATCAACTGGAAGCAAAAACACACTCATAGCATAGTTGGGAAGGATCTGAGCCACTGATTTTAGTAAAATCTCTTTGCGAGCCCGTGATAAGGATTTCTCCTTCCAGCCATTCAATCTTTGCCAAACCCGGTCTTTAATGAAAGAAAGAATCTCCTTCTTCTTCCTACCCAACAAAGATGGCAACCTAAGGTAAAACTCATGACCCTCTGCTGCACCCATACCAAAAAAATTACAAATTCCAACCCGACGATCACTAGGCACGTTGGAGCTAAAAGAGAGTATAGACTTCTGGAAATTTATTGACCGACCAAATTCAAGCTCATATGCATGTAAAACTTCTTGAATAATTCTCGCTTCTTGCATATTAGCTCTGAAGAAGAATAGACTATCATCAGCTAAGAATAAGTGAGAGATAAAAGGCGCACTGCTGGCAACCTTACACCCATGAAGCAACCTAGATTCCACCTGATGCCTTAAAAAGGTAGACAACCCCTCAGCACAAAGGATAAAAAAATAGGGTGACAGAGGACAGTCCTGTCTCAACCCCCGTTCAGGTGTGATGGGCCCTACTTCGTAACCATTGTGTAAAACATAATAGCTGACTGAGGAAACACACATGAGCACAAGATCAATCCATCGGTTGAGAAACCCAAACTGGTCATGACTCCTTCAAGAAAACCCTACTCAAGTCTGTAATAGACCTTACTAATATCTATCTTTAACGCTGCATAGCCCTTCTACCTTGAGTTTTACATTTTAAATAATGCATACTCTCAAAAGAAATCAATATGTTATCAGTGATGAGCCGCCCAGGGACGAATGCACACTGGGTTTCAGATACAATAAGGGGTAGGATACTTTTAAGCCGATTAGCAAGTACCTTGGCAACGATTTTATACACTACCGTACATAAAGAAATAGGACGGAGATCACTCATAGTCTCCGGGTTCTGTTTTTTGGGGATAAGGGCAATTGTCGTGACATTCAATTTAGAAGGAATACAACAACTGTAACATCCCAAAAAATTTGACCCCCAATTAAGCTATGTGGTCGACGATGATGGCATAATTGCTTGAATTACATTGGAACACTTTGAGATCATCGCTTAAATGCCAACCAAAGAAAGAATGTGATTCTTGATTGCAGAAAATCAAAGTTCGGTGACTAAATTACAAAACGATACAAAATATAAAGACTTCTCGAGCAATAAAAGTATGAATCTCAATTTGCCAAGTCACCCCAACATATGTACGGCGCCAGATCATGTCAAGTGTCACAACATAATTAGCAGAACTCAAAAGTTTATTGAAACTAACTAATTTATAACTATTATAAATAGGGATTTGCGTCCTCAAACTTCCAAACACCCGACCAACCTCACTTTGCCTCCCAAACTCCCCAAAATTCATTCAACATTGGCAATGGTGGAGAAACAACCCTAAAAACCTATCAAATATCTAGGTTCTCACTTGAAAAGGGTTCTTTACCATATGTACAAGGATTATAGTTTGAAAAATAGCTTTAATTGAGGAATATCAAGGATTTAATAGCACTTTCCACTTGCGATTATTCGAAAAATATTTGAGGTGAGTAACGTGTGCCTTGGCTCCTCCTATTCGAAGCTCATATCTTTTATAACTCTCTTTGTTATTCAATATTTGATTGTGCGTAATTGCTTCTCATACTCCTATTGTATTGCTTTGACATTTGATTATTGACGGTGCACCATTACTTTGGATAAACTATTGTTTTTGTTCTTGGGCATCGCTAGTGGCGTTGTCTACCCGTTTGCTTTGCTTTGTGATACTATGGCCTTGATATTGGTCTTGGCCATTTTGAATTGTTATTGAATTTTTGTGTATTACGCTTACGGATAGAGGCTAAGCTAATGATGACCCAACTTATACTTATAATTGGCTTCCTTGTGGTATTACGACCTTCTTTCATTTCATCATGAGTCAATACATATCATTATTCACTGAGTATGTTGTACCCACCCTCCATTTTCTACAATTCTGTAGGTATTAAATTAAAATTATGTGGCCGGATCGTCCCAAAGGTGGAGGAGATACATGCATGTGATCGAGATTTTGGCGTATGGCCGAGGTTTCGTTGTGGGTAGTCTACAATGCATTTATTTATCAGAGTGCGCAGCGGAAGTGTCTCTACCCATTTTGAATTATATTTGTAAGGTCCCATCCTCAATTTTGAATCGAGATATATATTTAAATGCTTCTGCTATTGTTAAAATTGAGGGCGTGACAACAACTATTCAATGCATTGAAGCAGCTAGAAGTAACATCATGACCAACTATACTCCAAAAATGTTGAAAGAATTTAGGATTCATACCATTAAGTCCAGGCGATTTATCTGGATGTATCTGAAAAAGAGCAGACCGTACCTCATCGGCTGAGAAAGGGGCTAGCAACTGCTCATTCGGCTCTTCTGTAACGTGGCCCTCAAGGTGCTATGTGATAAAATTCGGCGTGGACAAGTTTCGGCAAGTGAAGAAAATTCCCCAAAAATAGCTTAGCATATGATCATAAAGCTCAACATTGGAGAAAAGCAAATTGCCGTGCGCATCGTTTATCTGACTAAAATTATTAAACTTTCTCCTGGCAGATGCAGCTGCATGAAAAAAACTCGAGTTCACATTTCCCTCTCGAAGCCAAAATTGTTTAGCTCGTTGCTTCCAAAAGATCTCTTGCCTGCATAATGTTTCATAATACTCCTAACGAGCCCGTTCAAACATACTCAAAGAAGCCACATCCCTCCTATTCTGAACAGCAGCCATCATATCCTTACAATGTTTAAGAGATCGGAAGAGCGTATTCAGTTTATTACTCCATTGAAAAAGATCCGCCTCACACACCGTGAGCCGCCTATGCTAGTCATGATGCTGATTTTTTGCCCAACTGGTACTAATGACCTCCTTGCAATCAGCCTCACTAACCCAAACATTCTCAAATCGAAATCATTTCTTACGGATGCCATAGGATCGAGCTTGTGGTTGTAGAAAAAGTGGAGAGTGATCCGAAGTGAATATTCCCAAGTTACGGACCCAAGCTTCCCCAAATAAAGAAGACCGAGAAGGAGTTGCAACTGCTCTATCCAATTGTTGTTCCACCCAATTGTTTGTTCTTCTTCCAATGATCTAAGTAAATCAACTGCCCATCACGCCCAAGTCATACAACTCACTATCAAGCAAAGCCTTCCGGAAGCCATTAATAAGATGATCAGGGTAACTTAGCTGTCCATACTTCTCATTGTGAGCAAGGATGTCATTAAAGTCCCCCATACAAACCCAAGGAAGAGGAGATGCTACAGATAGGGTTCTTAAAATGGTCCAACTTTCATGCCTTTGATTTCGATCAGGGACTCCATAAAACCTAGTAAAACGCCATTTTGGTTGAGAGGCAATAATAACTTCTACATCGACGTGATACCTCGAATAGCTGAAAAGTGTTGCCATAGTTTTAGATTTCCACATAAGTGACAAGCCTCCACCGTCTCCCATACAATCAACAGTAATAAGATCTTCATAACCCAACAATATTTTTATTTGTTCCAAATGAGGATTACAAGCTAAAGTTTCAATCAAAAAAATAAAATCCGGCTTATTTTCACGAACTAGGTCGATAAAGACCTGAACTGCCCGTGGGTTGCCAAGGCCACGACAGTTCCAACTCAATACACTCATTGACCTCGGTGGACCTATGTAGCAGGTCCCACCGCTAGCCCATTTTTTGAAACAAAAAAATCATCACTAATTGAATTACAAGCACTGTCATCAACAGAAGATTCCTCAAGCTCACCCGCAACTCTTCTTCTTTTAGGGTCAACAATGACAACCCCATCCTTAGCACCGTCCTGGCCCACCACTTCCTTCCCCATTGAATGAGTTTCCACAATTTTCTTAGCCAACCCAGAAGCTTGATCAGAGTTAACAGTCTCCTTCTCCACCTTATTTCCCACATCGGCATTGATGTCGTCCGCATCCATCATCTCTCCATCTCGATCACTATGGTTTGTTGTATGACCAAAGCCAGTGCTCTCTCCCCGCAGCCACCGCTCTCCGGAGTTGAACTGCTGCCGCCGGGTTGCAGCGCGCATCCAAGAACCATACGGCCGAACCACCTTTCCATCCAGACTCTCAAAGAGCTTGTCACAATACTTCTCCGAGTGTCCCAGTTTGCCACAAACAAAGCAGAAGGACGGTAATTTCTCATATTTAAAGGTCACCCATGTCCAATCTCCTCCCGACTTCTTAAGTTTCATCTTTCGTTTAAGCGCTTACGAACATCCATTGAGACCCGAACTCGAACATAGTTTTTCCACTCGCCCACAAAGTTCTTCGCATCAGATTCAAGAAATCTGCCTAAGTACTCATCGATACACCTTGCAACATGCTCGAACATGAAGCCAATTGGAAGGTCATACACTTGAACCCAAAACGCAACATGGTTAAGTTCAACCTGGGATGGAGTTTCATCAGCCGCCAAACGTTTAAGGAGAAAAACATGCTGGTCAAATGTCCAAAGCTCTCCATCCAACACCCGAGACATGTCTAACTGATGGAAAAATTGGAACATGAAAAGCATGGGCTTGACTTTCTTGATACTTATTCCCTTCATCGGACGCTAGATTGACGCCCATGTGTTCTTCATTGCCATTACTTTGATAGTCCGATCTGTGAGGAATCTCCCTATCAAGCAAAATTGTAGGCTTTCGTGCACCACAACAGCATGCTCGTCACTCCCAAAGTCCAGCCCACCGTCTTTATTCTCCAGCGTGAGATTAGTGCACGCATCTTCTCATGCCATTATGATCAAAGCAGTGAATTGAAACCAAGATCGAAAACTTGGTAAAATATAAAGAACCCTAGCCGACTTGCATGAAGAAAGAAAACCCTACTTGCTAGATAGAGCAAGACTTTTCCGCAATCAATCTTTTTTGCTGCTTCTTTCTTAACTAATATAGAATTGATGATAATATTGATAGAGCGTCAAAAAATAAAAATAAGATGTGGTTGTTGGGAGTTGAACCCACATCACTGCGGCCACAATGCAAAATTCAAACTAAAACTACAACCACTTTTTTGCATCTTTCTTAACTAATATAGTATTATTGATGGAGCGTCAAAAAGTAAAAATAAGATGTGGTTGCTGGAAGTTAAACGAAAAATTCTAATTAGATAAAAAAAGAGACAACAAAGTTGATAAAATTGACAAGTGAATTATGTGATAAGTGTTGATGGAAAAGTGATGTGATGTGTTAAAAACAAAATTGTGCTATGTGTCAGTTTTGTTAGATTTTTTATATGTGATTTTATTAATGTAGTACAACTCAAGTTAAACGCAATTCACGGTAGCCACAACACAGAATTTTAAGTGCCCGTTTGTAAATTTATTTTAATAAGAAATAAGAGAGAGAATGAATGAAGTTAAATGGTGGAGTTCTAACGGCACATTCTATAGTGTCCATTGGACACCATGTATGGTGTTCGATGGGTTATGTGGCAGGCACCCATTGGACATCATAGGGTGCCTGCCACATAACCTATCGGACACCATAAAAATGTGGACCTAGTCCATTTGTGGTAAGAGAAAGACACGAAATAAAATCGTGAATCCCGTAATTTTATCTATTTTTATTTTCTTTTAATCACTTTTCTCTCATTTACACCATTTCCCTCACTTTTTTCCCTCGAGTTCCATGTAAGGTCTACAAGTAGACCCTCTCCTTCACTCAATCAACTACTATTTTATCATTATTTTTGAATTTATCCCAATTTATCTCATCTTTTTCATTTTTCCCTCCATTTTTCTCTATACCTCTTTCCATTCCTATTTTCTTAAAATAATCTGCCCTCTATTTCTCTCCTCCACATCATAACCACAAACCACCCTCCATTCGAGATGCTCTAACCAAATAAACTTCAACCACTTTGTTGTTTCTTTCTTCAACTTTTTTTTCTATATGCATGAAGGAATATTATGGGGCAATACATTTGTTTCTATTACCATCCAGTGTTTGGATTTTGAAACAAATCAAACTCCACACAGCCAACTTACCTGACTTCAATTGGTACGCGCAAGAAATAGGCCAATTCGGCGGCTTTTGTTCAATATATCGTGGAGTCAAATTCTCATCGGTACTGGTCCTAGAAAGCAGCCCATCAATATAAGGATCTATATGTAAAATTAGTATCTTATAGGGCCTCCAACAACTTTGAAAATATTAATGTTTAAACTTTAAACGAGTCATAATTCCATACATTTATTAAACTTATCATTTTAGTATTATTGTATAAGTTTTTCTTTTTTTAAAAAAAAAAAAAAACATCATTCATTAGGGCATTTCCAATTCCAACAGCTTCACGAGAAAAAAAGTACAGAAATAGTTCAGCCATACTTGAATGGCTTAATAAAAGCGGAGTTCACATACATTGATGAAAGAAGACAGAACAGAAGACACAAATTCAACGATGAAACCCCCTTGATTAATTAATGATTTAATATCTTGGTTAATTAATGATTTAATTAATAGCATTATTAATTAATATTACTGCATAAGATAGTAATTATCACCCATAATGATTAATTAATAGTATTATTATAAGTTTTGCCGGTTTTGGAAACTTGTCAGTTATGTAGCATTAAAAATGATCTAATAACATATATATGGCACTATATGGTATTGTATAATCATGTGACGTGTATCGGGATACACCACATAATTGTAATTTCTCATATGGTATGTCTTGATACATGTCACATAGTCATACGGCACCATATGATGCCATAACATATAGTGTTAGATTAGAACTATATGTAGCATAGCGTCGACGTGTATTTGTTTATCTCATTTTGAGCAAAAGATCCAAATCCAAAAATGTTCTAATACCATATGTATGACATTATATGTTGTCATATGGCTATGTGGCGTGTATAGAGACACACCACATACATATTGTGCTAGAATGAGACTAAATCCATATTATTTTCTTTATACACGACTCACAATGACATTTATTTTAGTTGCAGAAGAACGAGTATCCGTATTGGTGTTGTTAAACAAAAACACTAAAATCCACATAAATTCAAGTGGACTCATTATTGTCAAATTTTATTGGTCAAATTTTATTAAATAAATAAAAAAATAATTTTTCAATAATATTAAATTCTAACATATTGTTAAAATTGTTGTTAAACTTAACTACTAGAGAAGTGGATTACACGGAGTTTGGTATGATTATTCATGAGTGTGATGAACTTCGGAGAAAGTATGCCTCCTCATAGAGTTTATTTCTAGAAAGGGTAACGGAGTTGCTTAGTGGCGGAGCCAGAATTTTTAGGTTGCGGGGGCGAAAAATAATACAAAATTCGTTTAATTTTTTTTCTTAATACAAAAGTCGAGTATAAACTTGGCACCAAGTTTATTTTTGAATGTTTTTATATGTTAATATTTACCCCCCACAAAATGATTATAAGTATATCATTATATAGAAAAAAAAATATAATCTAGGTTTGAGAGTGAAAATGATTTAGCATTTGAGTTTGTCTTCTTGTATTCTCATATATTCAAACTCACTCATAAGAAAATACAGAAAATGTAATGTAAATATAAAATAAAATATACTATTTCATATATGTTTTCTCTTATATATTTTTATAAAATCAGAGCAATATATATATATTAATATAAATACATGATACACTAAATACAATTACATGTGTATTTAAACCATGCAAATATGCATAAATATATAAACAAGTAAAAAAATCTATAATAAATAGAAACTACCAAAAGAACATACATTTTCTTAAGTCTAGCCAACACAAAACTAGACTAACTTAAAGAAAAGAAAAGTTATACACCACATACGAGTCAATTTATGCCCAAAATTTTTATTGAAATGCATGTGAATTATACCCTTTCCCCTCTTCGTGTTCTACATCTCCTTCTCAAATATTTCCAATCCCATAAACAAGTAATAGTTCCCTGTGTCGCACGGGAAATATACCAAAAGGCAGAAACAAAAGAGAAAAAGATGGTGAAGGTAGCCCCAGATCCACAGGAACTCCAAGTTGTTTGCTTTGAGATGGGTAAAATTATTGGGTAAAATGAAAAAGCAGCGACCCTTGAAGAACTCCATCTCCCTCTATCAGTAGCGGAGCCAGCCTTTTAACTCAAGGTATGCACAAATATTTAAAAAAAAAAAGAGGTTATCCAAAAAGCTTAAAGAAAATGATAATTTTCACTCTTTTTCCTTCTGAAACATGTTGATGCTTTTTTTTTTTAATTCAGTGATAACGTAATTATCATTTTTATATAATCTTACTATTTTCATAATCTTTATCAAGTTTAAAAGAAACTAATTTATTGTTAACTTATCTAAAAGAAACTCATCTATTACTAACTTATCACAAAAATAATATGAATGTGTTTGACAACAATCTAAACTAATTTAAAATAATATTTGGTTTAAATTTTTGCTACGTGGCTACAATTGAAACTAATTTAAAATTGCTATTTCAAAAATAATGAATTAAAAATTTTAAACCAAAAATTATTTTTCAAAAATTTAAACCAATTTAAAATAGTTTCCATGGCTAATAACTTTAATTTCTCATTTAGGAAATTTTAATTATTTTTTATTTATTTTAATAAAAGAATTGAAAATTATGTGTTTTAATATCATGTAATATCAAGGAAAAATTATCCTAAAAACAAATAAGAATATTCCCTTTAAAAAAAGAAAACATATAAGGATACATATATCAAACTAATCACCTAAAAGAAAAAAATAAATAAGAAAGAAATAAAAAAGACGTGTAACATAAACAATTACTAGTACAATTTATAACAATTCATGAAAAAAATAAAAAATAAATTATTATTAAATAGAATATAATCAAAATATGGTCAAAAAGTAGATAATAAAAAAATAGAAAAGAAAAGAAATGAGGAGAGAGAGTCAATCGTGGGGCAGTCATTAAATAGAGAGAAGAGAGAGAGTCAGCCGTGGGGCACTGGACATTCATTAAACAGAGAGAGAAAAAGCCAGCTTTCCCTTCGTCTTCCTCACACCGCAACACCATTTCTGCAACTTTCATCTGAAGCTCTACTAAAAAAAAAATGTTGTAGGGGCCACCATTGGTCGGGCGACCGATGTTGCAGGGGCGATCGCCCCCCACGCCCCCCCTTTCGCTCCGCCCCTGGAGTTGCTTATGTGATAGTTAGGAAGGCTTTAGAGTGTCATAATCCTTGTATTCTGTTGGAAGCTCCTAGCTGGTTAGATGAATCTTTTGAATCTTGATGTATTGAACATGCCTAATATGAATGCAATTTAAGAGTGTTCCTTCAAAAAAACCTATACAGATTCTTTTAACAACTTTCTAACAACATTAATGTAAATACTTTTTTGAGTTGTTAACTAATAACTTTACTAACAACTTAATTTAATACTATCAATATAGATGCTATAATAATAATAAATAATGTTATTTATCTTGATTGAAGACCGGTTTCCAATTTAATTGATATTTTTATATTAGAAGATGAATGGATAAGAATAATGTTATTTATCTAGTTGGTATTTTTTCACTGGTATGAATCCGTAGATCCATGTATTTATAATTATCTACCGAGTAATGCTATTTATTTAAACCAAAGAATTGAAGACCGATCTCCAATCTAGTTTTCATCTTTATATTTAAAAGATATGTGGATAATTATAAATACACTTAGACATCCACTCATTCATTATCCAACTAACATTCTATCTTGAGTATATATTGAAATGACTCCTTCAATGAATATATTTGTGTTACTATGTTTATTTATTACTTTGGTCAAACTCAATGCCTTCCCTCAATCTATATAACATTAATGATGGACATTTGTTAAGAGTATCTCCAATGTAATAACATTAATGATATTGACATTACATTCAATGAATTTTCTAATACAAAATGTTTATATTGTATATTTGACAAATTAATATTCTGGACCGAAAATCCCAGTTCGAACCACGCCTATTCTTTCCCGAATTTCCCTCTCCTCCCCTATATCCCCATGTATCGAGAGAGAGAGAGAGAAGTCTAGTGATTAGATAAATTAATACTTGACATTGCAATTATCCATAAAAATATCAAGTATTTAATGTGTCAAATAAGTATTTTTTCGTCAATTATCACATCACCCCATAACTATCACTATGTATTGGAGATATTAATATAAACCATAATATAAATGTGGTGACATAATGTGTCAACAAAATGTATATGTAAAGGAACATAACAATGCTAAAGCATAAAATACAAAAACACACGTTTTACAAAAACACAATATTGACCACATTATTGACTAAAATTGAAATGAACAGAAGTGGAAAGAACTATATAATTCCAATAGAGACCCATATATGAAATTAATCACCCAATGAAAAAAAAGCTCCAGTTTAGCCAATCATAATGTATTCATTCCTTTCTCACTACAGGCTTCAAGAACATAATGCTAATGGTTTAGTTGGAAGGTGGGGGAGAGAAGGATGGAATGGTTGGAATAGAAGGGATCGTTGGAACACTGGGGATTGAAGGCAATGGGGGCAATGTAACTTTCGGCATGCCAGGAATTGTTGGCTGGGTTGGGATGGAAGGCATTGGTGGCAAAGCTGGTTTTGGGAGGCTCGGGACAGTGGGAATTGATGGCATTGGTGGCAATGTTGGCTTTGGTAAGGACGGAATTGTAGGCATTCCCGGCAGTGGAAGAGGAAGTGTTTGCAGCAGATTACGCGCAGCCTCGCATTCTCGATTGCTACTGATAACTATGACTGCAAGGAAGAAGAAAACACAAGTACAAATGTTTCTAACCATGATTGTCCGATGATCGACAAGACAAGCTTTCTTTTTTGAGGGAAGAAGCTTTTGAGTTTGATGATGGGAAAGAAATAGGATTTAGGCAGGTATTTGTAGAGGGAGTTCGAATGTTCAATTCCGAGATAACAATAGTGCGTTTGATGTTGGTGAAAAGTGGATTAGTTTGGTTATGAGCCTCAGGACTTTTATTGATGGTTTGGAAATTCTGACAGAACATGGCTTAAAGTTGTTGTTAGTTAAACCTTCTCACAGATCAATATGAGTCCCAATTTAGGCAACAAATGGAGTCACTTTGACCTTAAGGATCTAAATATCCAACTCATAGATGTTTGGTACCCCCCCCCCCAACAAGAAATTTACCAAAAAATTCATACAACAGTAACAGGGTTAACACATTACCTCATTGACAACTGATAGTTCAAGAATTTGTAGAATTAGTAATTTTCCAGACTTGTAGAATTAGTAATATCTTCGTGCTTGCACTCTTAGCAAAATATACTCACATACTCTTTGGTATTTTAGGGAACTGTACAATGTAAAGTAAGTTTGTCAAGTCCAAACAAAGGCATAATTTTATTACTCACAAGAAATCTAAATGCTTCCACAGATCTATGGCAACCATCACTCAATCAATTTTCCTCTCGTTCTCGGCATAGGAGTGCAAGGAACTTGATATAAAAGATAGAACATTTTCTCCATCATAATTAACATCTGCACCATGGAACTTTTTCATGTTACCCATGTAGTGCATGAGTAATAAAAATTTGCAAGATAGGAAGTTTTCACTTTGCACTTTAAGTTATTCATAACAGAACACAAACATAGTCTACAGAGCTAAATATTATTCAAGGACATAATTAGTATTTTCCAAATGTGAAGGGAAAAACGGGACCATAAAAATTGCTCAACCATTAAAAATGTGGTTAATTTCTTAAGGAGTAGAGACTTAAGATTGTTGTCTATAAAAATCCATGGGTTAGCATTATTGTGATGCATTTGAAGTTGCTGTAAAGTATTATTGTGTTTATCGTTTGAACGTCAAATTTGTGCTCTTTCCTCAGGTCAACCTTCTCTATACATAACAATTATTCCATTCTTAGAGAAAAAGAAACTCTATGACAGGAACCAACAAAGAGATCTTAATATTTTGCCTGAATTTTTAAGTTGAGAATGAAAAGAACAGCTTGAATAATGAAAATGCATTCAAGCAATCCTGGTTATAGGGGCTTGTTCGTGTCATTCAAACTAAAAGAAGCTATAAGAGAACATAAACATAAATGATGATCACAAACTTTTTCTTCCCTCCCCTTACTTTCTACCTCTACTAAAAGTGGGTTTAACTCATTCTTCCATTGATCTTTTAGTTTCATGTAATTACTGTGTTTGTCTCCATACCTTAAGGTTAAGGTAGAACATTAACAGAAAGTATGCCTTATTATTAAGACTGGGGAATCCATCTTAAAAAGTCAACATAGCCCAAGGCCTTATTCAACGTGGGGTTTATTACTTAGATGCTCTTCCGATCTATGTCAATATCACTCATTGCTGCATTCCTTTTGTTAATCTGTGGTGTTGATGTGGCATTTAGAAATGATATGAGAGAAAGGTAAAATAAATACAAGTACATAACATAAATGTTGAATAAACATTACAAGAACCAAAGCAAGAAATACAATACATAGACAAAGGCTCCTTCCACGAAAAACATATAAATTAATTCAAAAAACCTATAAAGAGAACTATGACTCCAACAGATACATGGACATCAGAAAGAAACAACAAATCTCCATTGCTGCCAAAATGAAATGAATTCCCAAATTCATATTTGTTCCGTATCAATTCAATCTCTAATCATGGCCTGCTGTGGAAGGAGTTGAGAAAATACTACAAGCAGTTTACTCGGATGGAGGTGGAGAGAAGACTGGAATGGTGGGGATCTTTGGAACAGCAGGGAATGAAGGCATTGGGGGCAATGAGACCTTGGGCATACTGGGAATGGTTGGAATAGTTGGCTGGTTAGGGATGGCCGGAATGGAAGGCATTGGTGGCACAGCTGGTTTTGGGAGACTTGGGATGGATGGCATTGGTGAGAAACTTGGCTTTGGTAATGACGGGATCGACGGCATTCCTGGCATAGGAGGAGGCAATGATTGCAGCAGATTACGAGCCGCCAGACATTTTTGATTGCTGGCCACAGCTATAACTGCAAGGACTAAAATGCAAGTGAAGATGCTTCTAGTCATGATGTTTTGAAGATTGAAACTAATGGTATTTTGCTGATCAGTTAGGAGTACGGAAAGAATATGTTTTGAACTTGATGATAGATAACACAATGAGATAGAGTATTTATAGATGGAGTTTAATTCAAGATAGCAAATTATGTTTGATATTGGTGGATATAGGTTGAGTTAGTTTAGCTCTGATCGTTGTTGTTGGGAAATTCTGAAAATGGCTGCCGACGTTGATGTGGTTAGTTTTAAATCTTATTTCCAATTAATAATAAAGTCTGACTAATGGAACTCTTAATTAATCCTTGTAGCAAACAAGTGGCAGGTTTAGGGATCAATCTTTTTTCTAAAGTTCATATTGTTAAACCACTGGTGAACATAGAAAAGCCATACAGTTCTGGCTTCCAAATTGTAGAGTCTAGAAATATATAATAAGTTCAACTAAGTTTGTCTGTGAGTACGTAGTTGTTAATTAGATGATATATGCAAATAAGATATTCAAATAAACTTGCAATTTTTTTTTTTTTAAATTTATTCAAGTGTTTAGTGCTATAGGTCTCCATTGTTAAAGTAGTTCTTGTTACAAGTTATTTTACTGTAACATACAAGTTTCTGATAATGAAGTTTTTTATTTGATGAATATTATCATGTTTCTTGTCCAGAACATAAACTAGAGTAATGTTAATGTCTTTAAAATTTTGCATTACTGAAATTATAATGAATGAATTAATGAGATTCAAATCATTTCATGGGCGGTGAAAGGAGTTTTAACAGTTCCTCTTACTGTCAAATGAGTTAACTACTTTCTTAATTTTACTCATAATACAGTTGAAAGTCCATTTTTTAAAATTTGCTTATAAGTTTGACTTATAAGCTACGGCTAAGACGATAACTTTACACCACCTTCTCCGGTCTTCAGTTTGCCTCTCTCTTGTTATCCATTTCTCCACTACTCATTTCCACTTCATTTCTATTATAAAAAAAATTCCAATCTAAAGGCGCATTTTTTATACCAATATGATGCATATATATATATTCTCATTTTGCACATCTGGGTCAATAGTCCTTTCTACGCCAAAAGCATTTCAGGTAATTAAGTATATAAATCCAAAACGTTTCCTTTCCAAATCAATGTAGAAAAAGTCCCTTTAGATTTCAATAATTCAATCTTTATGGTCAAGTTTCAAAGAGTGGAAGTACGAAGAATATGTTTGCTATTTTTCATCCTTTTTCAGCACTATTAATGTAGTTATTATCTCCATATTTTCAGCAATATTCGGGTAATTGATGTAAGTTCAGCAGCCATTTCCTTTTCTGCCTTTCAGTTCATATTGTAAAGTTGGAATTAGAAAATTGGAATATCTTACACTTCTGTAAGTCTTCCCTTCTGATGTATTTCTTATTTTTTCAATCTGGTAAAGCTCACCGAGCATATATTTATAGAGATAAGTTGAGTATGGGGAAGTAAGATGTAAATAAATAGACTGCAAATGATTAATAACAGTACAATAATCAAAGCCAGTAATACAACAAATAAACGCTGGTTCGCGAAAAAGATAAGCAACATAAAAATTAACTAAAAACATATAGAGAAGAACTATATGACTCCAACAGATGTATCATTAATCACACAGAAAGCAACAACGTAACTCTTCACTTCAGAAACTGTGAGGTCTGTGTCTATAAATGGACTGTCACAGGAGATTTCAGGAAAATACTCCCTATAGTTTACTTGGAAGGCGGTGGAGAGAGGAAGGGAATGGTCAGAAAAGAAGGGATATTTGGAACTGAAGGGAATGAAGGCATTGGCGGCAATGTGACTTTGGGCACACTGGGAATGGTTGGAATTGAAGGCATTGGTGGCACAGCTGGTTTTGGGAGACTTGGGATGGTGGGAACTGGGGGAATTGGTGGAATGGTTGGCTTTGGCAAGGATGGAATTGTTGGCATTCCTGGAAGAGGAGGAGACAGTGATTGCAGCAGACTACGTGCAGCCTGGCATTTTTTATTGCTGATGATGGCTAAAACTGCAACGATGAAAATGCACGTGCAAATGCTTCTAGTCATGATTGCTTGGAGATTGAAACAAAGGGCTTTCCCCAGATAAGTTCAGAAGGAGAAGCTCAAAATTTGACGGTGGAAGAAATGGCATTTGTATTGGTTTATATAGCAAGATTGTAAACTATCTGTCCAAAATGTGGAAGAAAAGAGGTCTGTTTGCTTATGACTTTGATTAGTGGTTTGGAATTTGAGAATTTCAGTGGCAGCTCACATGGTTGTTGTTAGTTAAACCACCGCAAGACACACTCTTACAACGCCCATAAAACCACAGAATCAAGAGAAAAAACTTAAACCTCGTATGCGAAAACAAATGAAATTTCAATATGCTATGTGACATTGAGTTCCTCCTCATCGCACAAGCAATGCTCAATAACATAGTCACTTTGACCTTAAATTGAAAATCTCACTCATATATGTAATATGTTCCGATCCTGACAAAAATAAATAAATAAATAAATACATTGACAACTTTTTTGTTTCTTTTAAAAGTAGTAGTACACATCAGACTTGAAGTATTAAAAGTTTACTATGTACGAATGAGGTCTCATCTTAATAAGCGTCAACTCTATCACACAAGAAACAACCAACAATATTCTGTTTCCCTCCTACAACTTAAAAACTAGAAATGAAAAACTAATTTGCTTCGAAACAAAGAAGATTGAAAAATTAAGGGCATTTTCTATTTATATTTTTTGAATTCATTTTGAGTCTTGTCTTTCAAGAGTAAATGTTAAGTAAAAGAAGAATTTCATTTCCCTTGTTTTGAACATTTTCAAAATTTTAAACTGAAAAGTTCAAAAGGACAAAATAACATTTCCCTTGTTTTGAGCTTTTCAATTTAAAATTTTGAAAATACTCAAAAAAAGAGAAATAAAATCCTTCTTTTCCTTAATATTTACTCTTGAAAGACAAGACTCAAAATGAATTCAAAAAATATAAATGGAATAGGCCCTAAGCGAAATCTACATGGGCTTGTTACTATCCATTTGAACGCAGGACATGGGCCGCATGGCATAGCTCCTTTGGATCAAGAGTTGACATTAGATAAAGAGGTAATAATAATATTACAAGAATATAATATTTCATGAAAGATCCGTACAATTTTTCATAAAAGATCACATTTTCTACGCGAAATGTGAATGGCTTGCATTTAAATGGGTATTCTACTTGAGTCGTGAATTTTACAGAGTCGACACCCTAATTCGTCCTTTCAGGAATAGCAGCATCATGAGTGTTTTAAATGATCACGAGTAACATATTGATGAGTATATCGAGTGTTATTAGGCTAGGGATGGTGCATAGGATAAATTACGGACTAAATCTTGTTACCAAAGACATCACATACTGAAACTTGAGCTACACCAATTGGCTGCACAGCTTGCATGCGTTACTTGCGATGCCTACAGTTATTTAAGATCTTTCCCTTCTATAGATCGAGTAGGGGAGCCCTTCAGCCAAGCCAATTCTAAATATTGAATGTATAAGCCCCAGTTTTCCATTCTACACCACTGACATGATTATCTTCTTCTACATTTCCAGGTAATCAATATGTTTGATATTTTTTGAAGTTGTACCTGTCTAGTCTTAATCTCTTATTTTTGTCAATGTTCGTGGTTAATGCATTCCTTTCATTAATCCATGGAATCGATGAGGCAGTTAAAAAATGATATGAGCCAAAAATGTAAAACACTAGATACCATAATGACTGAGTAAACATTAGAAAAATCAAAGCAAGTAATACAGTAGATAAACATTGGCCTATGTTACAAATGAAGAAACACGAACAGAAACCTATAAAAAGTACTAGAGAATGCGAAGATATGTATAAAAAATCACACAGAAAATAACAAATCTTCATTCCAGCCAATATGAAGTCTGTCTTTGTCTATCTGTTCTCATCATGGCCTGTCACAGGAGGTTTGGGTAAAATAATGCTGATAGTTTACTTAGAAGGTGGTGGGGAAAGGAATGGAATAGAAGGGATCTTTGGAACAGAGGGGAGTGAAGGCATTGGGGGCAATGTGACTTCGGGCATGCCAGGAATAGTGGGAATAGTTGGCTGGGTTGGAATGGAAGGCAATGGTGGCACAGCTGGTTTTGGGAAACTTGGGATGGTGGGAATTGACGGCATTGGTGGTAAAGTTGGCTTTGGTAAGGACGGTATTGTAGGCATTCCTGGCACAGGCGGAGGCAACGATTGCAGGAGATTACGTGCTCCATGGCATTTTCGAGCTCCAGCAAGGGCAACAACAAGAAGGATGAAAAAGCAAGTGTATATGCTTCTAGCCATGATCAATTGAAGATCGAAATGAAGCGCTTAATTTCCTGAGCAGTTAGGACAATAGGAGTAGAGAAGTTCTGAATTTGATGATGGGAAACAAATGGTATTTGAGGTACTTATTTATAGAGAGAATTAGTTACCAAGGTTATTTATCTATATTTTGAATTGGTGGAAATAGGTTGCCTGGTTATGACTCTGATTGGTTGTTTGGAAATTTTAAACATGGATGTTGATGCTGACATGCTGTTAGGTAAACATTTTTTCCTTTTAAATCGTTAATGAGTCTTGTAATCAAACAAGTGGCAGCTTAAGGCGTTAGTCCTCTTATAGAGGTTATTGTTGTTAAACTACCATGGACAAAGCTATTGTAGTGGCAGCTTAAGTTGCTGTAATATAGAATATTGAGATTCTTTTGACATCTAATGATTTAAGAAATTGTTGACTATGATTTATGAATTTCTTCTTACCAGTACCAGGATCTACACTTACGTACTGGTTGTCCAAAGATTTTCACCAGCCAATCCATTTGTCAGTTCAACAGACTTGTAAATTCTGTAAACTGTGTAGTCCCTTCAAGAAAGTAATTTTCTAAGAAAACAACCATCTTTTCTTTATTAATTTGCCATACTTCAACAAGGGAATCTCCTAAAGACTCTTGCGCAACAGAAATTCTATATTCTCAATACAATACGATTTTGAAGAAACGATGAACAAACTCATATATCATATAATTATCGCAGAGAAATAATGTGCTGATTGTTTCCTGTGATAATAATAAAAGTTCCTACCATACTTTGCAAGTTTCAGTGATCTTTTCTTGATAGAAGTCTCCTTATGGAACTTCCTCTGGTTGTTGATATATAAGCTTCAAGGACATACCATTACGGTCAGATCACATGGGCTTATAAAATTCACAAGTTGACCTTTGATTTGATTTGCTTGACCACTATGGTTAAATGTTGGTATAAAAATTGATTGAGAACAAGTTGCAATAACAGGTCCATCCCTGTAAGTTTCTTGATTTTTTGGGCGATGTTGGTTCCTTAGAAAATGTTCAAATTTTAAAGAATGAATGACTTCCTTTCTGAACATGGTTATCTTCTTCTATCTCTTGACCCGGTAACTTTTGTGTTTCTCAATTTTTGCTTTTTTCCCCTGCATCTCTTTCTGTTCATGATATAAAGTTCAAACTTGAGTCTTGTTCTGGTGCAGAATGCCGAATTTTTATTAACGTTCCATTTTGGTGGATTAAAGATGTTTTGTTATAGTGCAGCATGTCTTCTTTTTGTTAACATTCGACTTTGTTTTTTTCCTTCCATTAATCCGAGGCATTATGGGGCAATTATAGCAAATGATGTGTGAAAATGTAAATTGGATGTAATTTCCAAAAAAAAAACTGAATAAATATAACAGGCATGAGATATGATACATAAACACGCGCTGGTTTTCAGGAATGAAACTGAATAAATATAACACGCATGAGATATCATACATAAACACTCGCTCGTCTGACACATAAAGAAAACTAACATATGATTGACAACCTACAAGGAGCAGTACATGCCCACATGACTGCACAGTAGATGTAAAGAAATCACAACTAGAGCAACAAATCTTCATCACAACCAACATGAGATCTATCTTTCTCTGATCTAATCATGGCCTCTCAAGAGGGATTCAAGCAAATATCACTAGTAGTTTACTTGGAAGGTGGTGGAGACAGGAATGGAACGGATGGGATCTTGGGAACATTGGGGAATGAAGGCATCGGGGGCAATGAGACTTTGGGCATGCCAGGAATGGTTGGAACCAAAGGCACTGGGGGCAAGGCTGGTTTTGGAAGGCTCGGGATGGTGGGAATTGAAGGCATTGGTGGCAATGTTGGCTTTGGTAACGATGGACTCGTTGGCAATCCCGGGATAGGAGGAGGCAGTGACTGCAACAGATTACGTGATCTGCATGGCATTTTTGATTGACATTGAGGATTATAACTGCAAGGATGAAAACACAAGTGTAAATGTTCCTAGCCATGATCGCCTGAAGATTGTGAAGAAGGATTTTCCCTGGTTAATTGGGATAGAAGAAGCTTTGGATTTGATGATGGAAAAGAAACAGAATTTGGGATATTATTTATAGAGAAGATCAATGCCCTAGTTGCAAACTCTGTTTGCCGTTGGAGAAATTAGGTTTCATTTGGTTACAATTCTGATTGGTTGTTTGGAAAATCTGAAAATGGCTGCTGACATTTGGTTAAGCCATTTTTCTTTTCAATCATTAAAAGTTTTTCAATCAAGGTTCTAGATTTCAACGTGCTTTTTCTAGAGGTTTTGTTGTTGAACCACCAGCGGAGAGAGAAAACTGTCTAAATAACACTAGAGTCATAAAACAAACAGAAACCATACGAAAAGATAAAAGAAAATAAGACTAGTTAGTAGCTGGCAACAAAATTAACACCATCTGCGGAGTTCTTAGCATACAATTGGAAGCTTTACGCTCTCAAGTGTTAACAACACACAAGTTAAATACTTATAGCGCATAGAAGAAATAAAGAATAATTCAAGATGATAGTATCAGTACCTCCGGTGAGGTGACAAGGAGAGTTCGCATTGGCAATGACAGGTAACTTCAGCTCTGTAATTGTTCAATACAAGTCATAAGTAACAAACACGAAACGCGGGGATAAGACTTTACTGTTATTATCGCGTTCATCTCCATTACCCGGGTTAGTCGCCGGAGACAAAATCTTGGTTCTCAGTATTTCGTTCGGCGGACGTGGCGCTCATTATTTTGGACGAGAGAGAGGGGGGCCCAAAAAAGAAAAAGGAAATGGTAAGTTTCATGTATGGTCCCCAACTTTTACACTTTTGTCAGTTGAGGTTTTTTTTTTTTTTTTTTTTGTGGAACACTGTAAATCTCCAACGTCTCAAAATTAGCACAGTAATCTCTAAGGATTACATCAATAATTCGATTAAGTCCTGTAATAAATTACCTCTACCCACTTGCATCTTTAAATAAAGAATAATTCTAATTGGACAAAGTTAGTGACAAAAAGTTTGACAAAATTGAGATGTGACTTATGTGATTGGTGTTGATGTAAAAGTGATGTGATGTATTAAAAAAGATTGTACCATGTGTCAGTTTTGTTAGATTCTTTGTAAGTTATTTTGTACATGTAGCATAGCCCATAAATAAAAGAACAAATTTTTAAAATATAAAGAGACCACCCCACCCCACCCCACCCCTTCCTAACCTCGCAAATGGCTGCAAATGACAACATTCTAGAGGTCAATGGTTGTATATGACAAATCTTTAGCTGTCGAAAACGGCAGCAAAAGGAGGGGTAGATATCTAATTTTGATCTAGAGCCACTCAATATATTTTGCACATGAACTCATATGTGAGTCTGTGCTTATGTGAGTAAATCTAGTGGAACAAGAGGCTCCATATGAAGCCATTTGATGACTCTTGATCAACTTTACATTCTTACAACACATTCTTTAAAAAAGTCAACTTTCATAAATCTACATCATATAAAATTCTCGAGTACAAACTCAACTTTATAAAAAAATAAAAAATTTATCAAATTAATATAAACAATATATTTTCTGCCAAAAAATAAATAATAAAAATTCACACTTCATAATAATCCTTTTTTACATTCTCACCATACATTCTCCTATATCTTTTACATAAATTCTTCTACCTCCTTTACATAATAAATCTCTATAGACAAACTAAAGGAGCTACAGACGTGCTAAGGTGGGAGACATTTGTTGTAATTTACCCCCAAAAAAAAAATAAAAATAAAAGTGTGATTTACAGCTAGCATCCCCAACATTTTCACTTTGTTAAGATTACATCTCCAACCTTTTCACTTTGTTGAGATTACGTCCCCAACCTTTAATTTTCCTTCTGGGAGCCATCAACCTTTCAAAATCGTTGCACCTAAGGTCCCTCAAAACGTTTCCATCAATTCTTCCATTAATTTTGAGGGTATTTTCGTAAAGCGCAAACAAAATAATTATTTTAACATTTAAAAAAATTAAAAAAAGCGGGGGGAGGGGAGGGGGACTCCCTCCACCCCAAGGCTGCTGGAAACCATTTCCGGCAGCCTTGGGGCAGGGGGAGTCTGCCCCCCTTTGCTATGGAAATGGCAGCCCCTTTGGCTGCCATTTTAGCAGCAAAAGTTGGGGAGGGAGCCCCTTTTGCTACTGGAAATGGAAACCCCTTGGGCTGCCATTACCGGCAGCCATTGGCTACCATTTTGGCAGCTAAAGTGGGAGGAGTCTTCCCCTTTTGCTGCCGGCCATTGGCTGTCTTTTCCGTCAGCCATTGGCTGCTATTTTGGCAGCAAAAGCAGGGGGAAGTTTCCCCCATTTGCAGCCCAAAACGGCAGCCAAAGTGGGGGGGGGGAGGGGGAGTCTCCCCCTCTTTGCTGCCGGCCATTGGCAGCCAAAATTTAGGGGTGGGGGGAGGGGGAGTCTCCCCCTTTGCTGTCGGAAATGACAGCCCTTTGGCTGCCATTTCCAACAGCCAAAATGACCCTTTGCTGCTGGTAATGGTAGCCCTTCTGGCTGCCATTTTAGGCTGCAAAGGGGGGAGACTAACCTTCCATTTTGGCTGCTGAAATGGCAGCCAAAGGGGTTGGCATTTCCGGCAGCAAAGGGGGGAGA
>CAVNYN010289174.1:0-31690 GCA_963692815.1 Nyctanthes arbor-tristis | reverse complement strand
CACCCCCCCCCCCCTAAAAAAAAAAAAAAAAAAACCCCAAAAAAATAATAATAAATAAAAAAATAAAATAAAGGTCCATCTTTAAGACTCCCAACATATTAGGGCCATAATGATATCATCAACGGATATCAAGATTACCTTTTATATGAAGAATCTTCGATGGACATAAATATAGGAACAATAACTTGAAAGAATTAACTTCTTCGGACTCTCATGGTTGCAGAGCTGACCTTTCAGTTACTTCCTCTAGATATAAAGCCTATTCTTTTTTTCAAACATTTAGCGGTCAAGCCAAACAGGAAGAAATTAACAACGTCTAAAGTTCCCCATATTTCTCGCTTTCCATTAATGTTAGAATTATTTTATATACCAACAAAAAAGAATCAACGATATGGCCATGGTTTCATGTTCTGACAAGCAGGGCCATGAATAAAACTCAGAGGGGGAAGACTTTGAAATGAGTCACCGGAACCACGACATTCTTTATGAGCTTACAATGTAGGTAACAGTTATATGAAGTTTAATAAGCCACCTCTAAAACTTAACAACCAAAATTTCCAGAAGATACTTTCCAGATAGCCATAATTTACAAATCAAGTACCTACCGTTTAATATTCTTTGTAAATTCATAAATTTTGACAGCAATATAACATGAACTACAGTGTTGTTATAAAATCTCATGTCTTTTTCTTTTCTCCTACGATCACTTCCATTTTATGCAATAAAAGTAGTCTATATATTTTGGCATTTAATGCTAAACAAACTAGTTAGAGTATTTTATAAAATAAACCAAATCAAATCTAAATTTATTGAAATCTAAATGCACAAGAATTCATTTTCTAAAATTTACCAATTAAAACAATACCAATAAGGCAGTGACAAATCATTTAAAAAAAAAAGGTAAGTTTATTAAATAAATAACATTTTAGTTGTTCATAGTTAGTTAATTACCATAGCTAAAATAGTTAAAACACAAATCAAACTATTTCTTTTCTAACACCATTTGTGTATCTATACAAAGTGGATAGGAGTAATAGTCTTTTAAAACTCAAATCAAACTAATTCTTTTCAAGCACCATTTGTGTATGCATACAAAGTGGATAGGAATAATAGTCTTTTACCCACTTATTTTAAAACCAACAAGGCTGCCTCATTCTCTTTCCACTTGCAGTTTTTCCCGAACTTTCTTTTCTCTCCTTCAAAGGCAAAAGACTCCTTTCTGGTATTGCCACATCAAATTTCCATGCAGATCCTTTTTTCTATTTTTTCCGTCAAAATTTTATGGGGGCAATTGCCCATCTGCCCATCGGGTCTGATTTGAGCTGGATGTGATTTCCTCGTCAGAGTAGCTAAAGTGGACCACCATGACATTGGCAGTCACTGCGTTCCTTTTCATATTATATAGCAACCCATTTGCTGGTAGTAGTAGTAGTAGTGTTACTGATTTAAAGCAATTTTTAAGCCCAGGTTTTTAAATACTCGTATTCATAAGAATTTCAAGTTTTCAACTTCACAAGAACCGTGGGTAATTGTCAAAAAAGATCCCTGCCTTTGGATGTTGTTGTGAAAATGGTCCCTACCTTTGATTTTTTGGCAATTTCATCCCCACCTTCATATTTCTTTTGCACAACACATCCTTATATCAATTTGTCTTTAATTTTCTCCATTTTCAAAAGGGCGTTCTCGTCCAGACATGGTTATTTTATTTTTTAAAAAAAAACAAAGTCTCAAAATAATTAATATTGCTGAAAACTAGAACTTTTTTGATTCTCTTTATTCTTTTTCATTATAATCTCACCTATCATTGATTTGACAACAGTCCAACTATCACCAAGCATTTCAAATTTCAATTAAATTTCCACTACTCATTTGAACTCATTAAAATTTCATTTTCATAACAAGAATCAAACAAGCACCTAATTAAAATAATTTACTTTGTTGAAAATATTAAAAATAACTATTTTTCAATAAAGCTAATTAATTTTGGAATTTTTTTTTAATTTTACCGTCGATGGACAAACATGACCTTTGAAAATGGAGAAAATTAGAGACAAATAGCTATAAGGATGGATTGTGCAAAAGAAGTATAGAAGTGAGGACGAAATTGCCAAAAAATAAAAGGTAGGGATCATTTACACAATAGTGTCCAAACGTAGGGACCTTTTGCACCAATAACCCTAAGAATCACTTCAACGTAGGGATGGCAGCTTAAACCGAACCGACTTACAACCCACGGGCCCCGATCCAAATGGGGCAAAAATATTCTGCCCTGCAAGTTGGCAGGGTAGGATCAGCTGAACCGCCACGAATCAAAAGGTCCGGGCAGGTCAACCTCAAACCCAATTAATTCCCCCCCCCCCCCCACACACAAAAAAAAAAAAAAAAAAAAAAGAGAAAAATCATTCATAAGAACAGGCCAAACAAACGACAAAGAAGGGCTCCTCAAGACCAAAGAAAATAGATTGAAGAAAAGGAACCTTGTGTCCCCTGCTAATGCCACTGCCCCACTTGCTTTTTCCATATTTAGTGGTTGAATCAAAGCTTTCAAATCTCTGTTCCTTTTTTCATATTCACCATGGACTTCCCTTCTCTGAAACCTGTAAACTTCTGGACTTGTTCTTTATTTTTCTTCCCTCCTTTGATGCGGTCAAGACTCAATTTATGTGCAGAATGGATGGAATCAGAAATATATTATTTATTGGATGGTATATCAATATTCTATTATTCTTGCTTGGGCAATTGATTGAGCACACGTTTGAAAACTTGATGAAAGTTTGAGTTCCTTCTATTTCTCCTTTCTTTATTCTTTTGCAGAATTTCATTGAGAAAACAAACTGAAAAGGAAAAAGAGAAAAAAAAAAGATTTGGGGCAGCGTGCCAGGACGTGGTGGTGATCTTCATTAGTGGCTCGAAGCGGCACTGATCCACCCAGAACCCAACCCGTTGCCATCCCTACTTTAACGGCAATCATTAGCCTCCAAAGGGAATAATGAGTTAAGTGATCTGCCTCATCAAAGTCAGAAATCCGGAGCATTTGACGTTGCTGATCTTCGGCTTTCGATATCGTATTTGCTTAGGAACAACATTCAACGACATTATCTAGGCTACACATAACACAGAATTGTAAAAGTTCATCCAGCAACTATGAGATCTAGATTATAGGGTTATAAGGAAACATGTGACGTGTCCAAGCATCTATGTCAGGACATCTCCCACCCAAAGCAATCTCTTTGAAAAGAAATTCACCTTTAGAATACTTGTACAGCAGTTCCCTACGTATCAGCCTTTAAAATAATATTTGAGCAATGAAAACTGAAGTCTAGCTGAAATATGTTGAAAAAGAAAAATAGATGAAAAGAAACAAACCCTCACCACAGATGCCGAAAAGGTTAGAGGCTGGAAGATAACACATGTGGAAAAAGATGTTACCAAGTTAGTATTCTTAAACTTTGCTGGGTTTTCTTTTCCTTGTTTTCTCAATAAACATAGTGAAGAATGCATTTTTCGACCCCCAAGAAAGAAACATATCTTGCATGTTGTTGCTCAGCATATGGAAGGCTAACAACAAAGAGAGAAACAGAAAGAAGGATTATGGGATTTCCCATGATTGACATGGTTCATGAGGCCATGGATAAAATGAGCCTTACCAAATTCAGTCCCAAAGCTTAACTACATTTTACATTGAACAAATGCAATAAGAACAATAACAATAACAATAATAATAATTGAATTTGAAAACCCCCAGAAGTAACTTCCAGTTAAACACATATCTGCACTAGTATACCAAGCTTCATATTTTAGCATGAGCCTCTAACAACAATGCAATACAGCCATCTCTGCTAACTCTCCACTACATGATGCGTTTAGAGTTTGTATTTATATGGGGTGTAATTTCTTACCTTCTGAAACTGTGCTAAAATATGTTCACATCAAGATATTACAATTCTACATGTCATAAATAAGAAATTTCTCATTTTGTGTGACACATGTAAAGGAAATTCATGTTTACAGAATCACTCAATGCACTTGAAAATCAAACAAAAGGACATAAAAAAAGGACAGACAACTTACAGTGCTGCCAAGTATTCCCAGCAAGATCCTCAGCCTTCCGTGTTGCTTCTCCTACCTTCTTTCCCCATCTGCCCAGTACATCCTTCACATTCTCCATTGTACCTGAAAAGCACAGAGAAAATACAATTGCTTCACACACTTCTTCAAAGAACCATTGAATTAACGGCTATGACAAAGACCGTTTCACCAAAATCAACCTGACAGATGCAGTTTCTAACTCCATCAAATTCAAGCAAAGAAGTTACTGACAGAAGCTTAAAAACACTAGATTTCCTGGACAAAAATAAGCACTTTCGAAGTTCAAATACCATTCGTTGAACCAAAAAATGGAGTGTCAGTATTCATACTAAAATGCAAACAATCATCACACCGATACACGTTTAATCATGCGTTAGTGCTTCATAAATATATCTACATAAATAAAGAATAAAACCCACCACCATCAATTCAGACACTCCCCAATTCCAACAACAAAAATGTGATCTTTGACAGTAGACACAGTTCATCAACGGTGACGGGGAAAAAAATCAAAACAAATCAACAAAAGCACCCATATAGATCATATAAATACTGACTTTTGAAATTGAAGGACAAGGAATCACTGGAAGGTGCTGGTGAGTAAGCAACGTAAGGATTGGATCCGCTATCGTAATCCCTCGATACTGGTGACTCCGAGACCAATTCCTCGCTCCACCTCACCGATTTTTTCGATTTCAGTTCCTTATTATTACCATTACTCTCTCATTTACTTTCACAGTCAAATCGGCATTATCGCCTTGTTTTACTTGCTCCATCGTCGCTACATCCTTTGGCTCGGGGCCCGGGTCGGGCGCAGAATTCGATTTCGGATATTTAGTCGGATCAGTTTCCAAGGGAACCGCTTCCATTTCTCCATTGTCGTCCTTATGGATCGGATTCGGCCGCTCCATCGCTTTCACCAAAATCGGAATTTTTGGAGAAGAAATGAAAAAATATTGTTATTTAATTAATTAATTTATCTATATATATATTTTTTATATTTGAAGAGAGCGCGTGAAGAGCTTGAATGGGAAGAATTGGCTGTGACCGACGGACCGGAATACTGATAATGATGGTGACGGTGGTGAGGTTAGCAGTGACACGGTGGGCGGTGATCTGCTATTTTATCACAGGCAAGGAAAATAGAAAGCGACGTCCTCTATCCGGCAAATCATTGGTGTCCGTACTTTGATAAAATCAGGCCCAATCCGGGCCCTTTTTTTATACGAAAAACTTAATTTTCATTAGTCATAGAATCTCCCAATACATCAAGTAATAACTGTTTATTAAGCCCACGTTCATAATACAAATATTAGGAGAGATTTTAGCATGCCTAGCCACTTCATGTGCTACTTTATTTGCTTGTCGGGGTGCAAAAATAATATTGAATTATCTCACTCGCACCAATGGCTTATGCTTCTTTAACAGCCCAAACTCCCCTAAATACTCGTGTGCGGCAAGCAAGAAGACCCCAGTCTCGTTCCTCAAAACCATGTCAATCGTAATACGCTGGTATACTTTAAATAAGGCTGCACCTACGTTGCATTTAACAGTTCCATTGCTCGGTTTCTGCCATCCAATTCTTCTCGGCCTTTGCTGGATTGATGAGCTACACTTCATCTTTACTTCCTTCCATTCCTTCAAATAGCTTAGGTCGTGGTTCACCATTTGCTCAGGACAAAACCTTTGGCCCGTCCACAGCTGTGAATTACGTTGTCTCCAAATTGACCACAAAATAGCACAGATATTCTCCATTATTTCAGTACCCTTTGTACTCAAATAATGGAAGAACTATTCTTTAAAATTCCCCCAAACACCAACATTCATGTTCAAGCCCATATACCTCCTGCAAGCTACAGCAAAATCACAACACACCAAAGAATAAAAGACAGTTTCCTCATATAACCCACATATAATGCATAAATTTGATAGTTGAATTCTTTTATGCATTAGCTTCTCTGACAGTTCCGACAAGCTTTCCATAAGAAAAATTGGATTTGTGAAGGTAGATGCAATCGCCATAACCCTCTCCAATTGCCGTCCTCTTGAAGACGATCATAATCCTCATCCAATTCCAAAGCTACTCAGTACCCTAATTTGACGAGGTAGTTTCCACTTTTACTAAAGTGCAACATCTATCTATCCCATACAGCTACATTTGATAAAGGAATTCTAAATATTTCTCGGACATCTCTAGAGTTAAAGATTTCTCCCAGCAGTTGAACATTCCACTCCTTTAAGCCTGGAACAAACAACTCATTCACCTTAGTATTGCTTAGCTCATCAATTTCTGGAGTAGTAACTTTGAAATTAGTTTCATCACGTAGCCAAAGGTCTTGCCAAACATTGATACTTCTCCCGTCTTCTACTCTCCATCTGCAGCCTTTGACCAACAATGCACGTGAACTTCAAATGCTTCTCCAAGTATAACTAGGATTAAATCCTAGTTGGAAAGATAAGTCATCCCCTCTAGGGAAATATTTGGCTTTGAGAATCAGCGACACTAAAGCATTGGGGTCAGAAATTAATTTCCAACCTCGTTTGCCAAGCATTGCCAAATTAAAGGCTCTCAAGTTTTGAAAACCCATACCTCCGTCCTCCTTTCTGATGCAAAGCCGATCCCATCTAAGCCAGTTGATTCCTCGGTTGCCATTAGATTTTGAACCCACCAGAACGAATTCATCATTCTTTCAAGTTCTTCGCCTAATGACAACGATACCAAGAAGATTGACATACAATAGGAAGGAATGGCTCGCGCAACAGCCTTGATAAGAACTGTTCTTCCTGCATTCGATAATAATTTTGATTGCCATCCTTGAATCGTATTCCAAGTACGGTCCCTTAGGAATTTGAAAACATCTTTTTTCTTACTCCCAATAAGAGAAGGCAGCCCTAAGTACCTTCCTGTGTCAAGCGGAGCAGACACTCCGAGCAAGGCTAACACGTTGTTTCTAGTATCCTGGTCAAGATTTGCGCTGAAGAAAATCCCCAATTTGTCAAAATTGATAGACTGACCTGAAGCTTCTTCATATCTATTGAGAATACTTTTCATGGTCTCGCCTTCCTGCACATTAGCTCTAAAAAAGAAGTGATATACAAGGAGCTCTTCTTGCAACCTTATATCCATGAATTTCTCCTATGAGTTCAGCCTGTTGTATGATGGAAGATAGACTCAGCACAGATGATGAATAAGTACGGCAATAGTGGATCTCCTTGTCTTAAACCCCTCCTAGGTTGAATAGGACCTACTTCTCACCCATTAAATAGAACCGAATAATTAACAGTAGTAACACACAGCATAATAGTCTCTACGCAGTATGAATCAAAGCCCATTTTTAGCATAATCTTCAGCAAGAAATCCCAACATACTCTATCATATGCCTTACTTATATCCACTTTTAACGCCACTTCTCCCTTTTTCCCCCGGGTCTTCCATTTCGCGTAATGAATCAGCTCAAAGGCCACAATTACATTGTCTTGAATAGCTCTTCCCAGGATAAATGTCGATTGGAATTTTGAAATCACTCCAGGGAGCAAATTCCAGGGGTGAAGCCCATTTAAGACGAGTGCGGTCCATGGACCGCACTCAACTCCCGAGTAGTCCAATTAAACTTGGGCCATACCGCACTGGCCCAAGTAAAAAATTTTATAATCCGACAGGCCTAAATTTAAAAAAAAAAATGGTTTTTGTTATTTCTAGACCAGGAAAGGAAATAAAACTTAAGCCCAAAACAAATAAACAACTCTCCAGCCCAATTACATGCATTGAAATGAAACATCTCTGCTGTTGCTGCCATTTCATTTCTAGTTTTCCCTTCGACAATTCTGAGTTTGAGTTTGACATCTCCAAGGCACTTTCCGGTGTCTTGAACCGGCACATGGAAGAACAACGGTGAAGGGAAGGTAAGCAAAATAGTCTATTATTTACTCGTTGAATCTCTTTTAAAATTTTAAACTATCAAAGATTTAAGTACTTCTTCAAAATATCTATGAGAATGTTAGTTTTATACTTCTTTTGGTATATTTTTGCTTTGTTTATTGTTGATTTGACAATAGTTGGAGTTTTCATTTCACTTAAAATTGTGTTTTTGTGTTTTTTTATTATTTTTAGGGTTTATTCAAGATTCTTTATTTATAATGAAATTTGGGGTTTATGATTGAAGTAGATTAATTTGGTATTCTATTTACTCCCTAAATTGTGTTGCCTATTTTTTTGTTAGCAATTGGCTACTAGAAGTCTATATTATATTGTGGGTAATGCCATAGTGGAATATGTAACTGCTCTAAACTTAGCAAGTTAAGAAGTTATCTAGTAATATACAACTTGGAATTGAAGCTTTTTTGCTTTTGAGGTTGTTTGAAATAATTTTAATTTCTTATTATATATTGTTCAAGGCTTAGGTTATGGAGATATTCTTTAAAAGGGAACTTGTTCATTAGAAAATGTTGTTGAGGAAAGAAACATAGGCTATATCCTTTGGTTTACAAGCTTTTGACTTTGGCATATCAGTGTAGAAAGAGTGTTTTTTGCAATGACCATTGTAAAGGATATATTGCGCAATCGGAGGGGGAAAAAATTTGGACCGCACTAACCTAAATTCCTGGCTCCGCCCCTGGCAAATTCCTCAGACGATTGGCAAGAGCTTTTGCTATAATCTTGTAGAGAACATTGTATAAGGCAATGGGTTGTAGGTCTTTCATAGACGCTGGTCACCAAAGTGATCAGAGTATTGTTCAGAGTTGGTGGGAACATTTTTTCATTTACCCATTGAATGCACACACTAGATATTTCTTCACCAATAAAAGGCCAAGCTTTTTGGAAAAAAGCCGTATTTAACCTATCCGGTCCTGGTGATTTGTCAGGATGCATTTGATCCAAAGCCATTTTAAACTCTTCCTTTGAGAAAGGCTCTCGAAGCTTACCATTTTCAAGTCAGAGACACGCCTTGAAACAGTCCCCAATATCTCATTTGGCGTAGCTTCTTGTTCAGTAAATAAATGCTCAAAGTACTCTTTGACTATCATGCATAGCCCTTCCTGATCTTCGATCCAAACACCAGCATCATTCTTGAGCCTTTGGATAGTATTCCTCCTGCGACGATTAGAAGCAGTTGCATGAAAATGTTTAGTGTTCAAATCTCTATCTTTCAGCCAATGAGACTTTGCTCTTTGTTGCCAATATGTCTCTTCTTTGTAAAAGGATATTCCCAAGTTCATTTCTTTTTGCTTGATAGAGTTCAGCCGCCTCTTTACATAGGTTCTCCCGCATCCCTTCGAGATCTTTGTTAAGGCATTTAATTTGTCTTTTGAAATATTTGGTGGAAATCTTCCCCAATTCGCCATCCTGCTTAAGCAACGGTCAAATTTTGGAATGATGTCTTCACCATCGATCCTTTCTAGTGAATCTCGCAGTACGACGCTCTTCCGATCTCATTCATCCAGTCATTCTCAAACTTTTTACAGATCACAAGATTATGCTTTTGTTATCTAACTTCTCCAGCAATATAAGCAAATTTTGTTATCTAACTTCTCCAGCAATATAACCAAATGATCAGACACTGGAGCCACCAAATTAAGAAGTTTTTCATCAGAAAAAAATCTCATCCAGTCATTCGAAGAAAGGCACGATCAAAACGTTTTTGCACCCAATTATTCTTTCCCTTATTCTTTCCCCAAATAAATTGATGGTCATATAAAGGCAATTCATTCAAAGAACAATCATTAATAGTCTCTCGAAATCCCCTAAGCAAATAATTTGGATGGTCATTGACTCCTTGCTTATCAGATGATTGCAAAAGATCATTAAAATCATCAATGCAACACCATGGCAATGGTGATAGCCCATTCAAATATAGAATAAAATTCCAAGAATCTCTACGTTTATTACGTTCAGGGAATCTATAAAAGCCCGTTAGACGCCATCGTCCCACATTTGTATCAACAAATTCCAAGTCAATATGGCTTTGGGAATATTCAGTTATAGTGAAGCTATTTTTGTCTTTCCACATTACGGCCACACCACCACCCCTTCCAAGTCTATCGCAGCAAAAACGCAATCATACTTAAGTTTTATTTTTATTTCATTTATTTTATTTGTACATACCAAAGTTTTAAAAAGAAATATAACATCCAGGAAACAAGATTTCACAATCTCACATAAAGCAAAAACTGCACGAGGGTTGCTGAGCCCTCAGCAGTTCCAACTAAGGCATCTCATTTCTCGTGGCAGGCCTGGGACCCAGGACCTATGGATAGCACATTTTTTGGACTTGCTTGAACATCAACCACTTCACTCTCTGACGCCATTAATTCTTTTTGAGTTTCTACTTGGACTGGACCACGTCTTCACTTTCTATTTTCAACAGTATCAAGCACTTCTTTTTCACTCTGAATTTCTTCCTCCAAGCCCATAAGCAACTGGGTCATCTGCTTCCCAACTGGTAAATAAACCGAAGAGCAGCCTACAGTGCTTTCAACCAACTCCAAACTCATTCTTAGATTAGGTAGATTCTAAGGAATAATACCATAACCACCTGCCTCCTTCGCTCCTCCCATTCGACAGCTATCACCTCCAAGATTTGTGTCATTCATCTCTATTGTATTACGTGAAAAGCTCATCTTGCCTTCCTTATCTTCACCTTCAAAATCACCATTATCCCTCAACCATTTCTCATTGGGAGCATTACCGCGCTGATGTGGAGCAGCCCGAAGTTAGTCACCCCATTCTCTAGGCATCTTTGGATCTGTTGCACTGTACAAAGTCTCACAAGATCTCTCTGAATGCCCCAAGATACCACACACATCGCAAAAAGTTGTAAGCCTCTCATATTCGAAAGTAACAATAGACCATTCTCCTCTTTCTTAATTTTTTTCCAACGCTTTAGGGGACGTCGAACATCAATCTTGCATCGTATGTGCATATACTCACACCAACTCCCTGTATTGTTTTTGGAATCATATTCCATAAATTTGCCCACAAAATTTCTCAATTGCTGACCAAGAACTTCCGACATATATCCCACCGGCAACTCATAAATTCGGACCCAAAAATTGGCTTCATATAGGGGAATTTGTGATGGAATATCACCTTTCTACATCCTTTAACCGGCCTCCATATGCTCACAAATCTATGTTTCATAGCTATAAAGTTAACACCCCTGTTAGTCCAAAGTCTTCCAAGCAGACCCAATTTGATGATGTCGCCCAATCTGCTTTTGGAAGTTTGTATACCTTGATCAAGCACCATATGGCTCATCTATAATATTAACCGCTGATAAAATTTGTGGCAATGGCATCAGACATTAGTGTCTAAAACTTACTATCGTATATATTGGTACTAGCACTGGTATTATTATATTATTATAGAAATTTTATTTTACCCGCACACATGCATATTATATTATATTTGTATGAATATGTGACATATACATTTAAGTTACAAACTCCCTGGACTTGTAGTCTGAATGTGTGTTATGTATAGATGCAAACATAATATCTACTACATGGAAAATAAAATTTTTGGTGTATATATTGAACTTCACTCATTTGAAGAGGTTTTTTGAACTTCACTACTTGGGCAATATAAGAATCCCATGAAGATTAATGAATGTGAAGATGGTTGTTTGAATTGTATTACAATAGTTGAATGGTAATTTTCTAAGCAGGAGATCTGGGTTCGAATCACACTCATCTCTCTTACTTGTATATAAAGAAAAAAATGTCAACACGGAAATTAATCAATTCAAAATAGTAGGATTTTATACATTCGTACTATATTCTTGGACAAAAGTTTAGAGCTTGTTCGATGCTCTTTATTTCTCAAAATGTAGAGAATTTATAATGATGAGAGAGATAGAATGTGTATTGAAAATGGTAAATTTCACAAAAGGTCCCTAACCTTTGCACTTTGAATCGTCTAGGTCTCTAATATTTTTTTAGCGAGCTGGGTGCTCAATCTTTCATAAATATGCACAAAAGATTCCTCATAACGGAATCCATTCAAAACTTCGTTAAATGGTTGAAGAAATTACCCTTATACCCTTATTCTTTAAATTTTAAAAAAAGAATTTAAAAATTAAAAAATATAAAAATAAAAAAGGAAAAAAAAAAAAAACCCATACCCAACCATCCCCCACTAGTAACCACTTTGGCTGCCAGAAATGACAGCATTCCAGTAGCCAGTTATGCTGCCATTTTGAGCAACTGAAAAGCTCTCCCCCATTTCTCCGCCATTTTCATTTTCAGGCAGAAAATTTGGAGTCTCCCCCTCCTTCAATGCCATTTCTAGTAGACAGAAATGGCAGAGAAATGAGAGGTTTTGGGCAGAAAATTGGGAGGAGGGAGTCTCCCTCCATTTCTCTGCCGTTTCTGGGCAGAAAAATTTTAGGGGGGGAGGAAAGGGGGGAGACTCTCCCATTTACTACTGTTTCCGGCAAGCTCTCCCCTTTTTAGCTATGGGAAATGGCACCATTCCAGCAGCCAAAGTGGTTGTCGGGGCTTGGGTGGGTTTTTTTATTTTTATATTTTTTTAATTTTTAAATTTTTTTAAATTTAAAAAATAAGGGTATAAAGGTAATTTCTTTAACAATTTAACGAAATTTTAAATGGATTCTGTTACGATGGACTGTTTGTGCGTATTTATGAGAGATTACAGACCTAGCGCGCTAAAAAAAAGTTACGGACCCAAGCGATTCAAAGTGCCAAGGCTGGGGACCTTTTGTGAAATTTATTCTATTGAGAATGTAAAATGGTTTAAAATATATGGTTGTAATTGAATAGTTATCAAATCAAATATCAAATCAGTGATAAGTAAAATTATAAATTGATAGAATAAAGAGCATCAAATATGCTCTTAATCAGTGTTTCAAATAAAACTTAACGAGTCTAACGCTCTCAAAGTGGTGAATAATACATTTCCCAAAAAAAAAAAAGTGATGAATAATAATTAGCGTAAATATCAGCGGGCATAAGAGCATCTTATTACATCTTATTACAATTCTCTTGACACGTCAACATCTATCAACGTGTCAAAGAAAATAATCTTATTTTCAATTCTCTTGACGCATTGATATTTAACATGCATAGATTATCAGTTCAATTGTTTGACAAGAAAATAAAAATGTGGTCTTAATTTATCTCATCTATTCCAATTAGGTCCACAAAATAAAATTAATTGACTTTTTGTGATCCACGCTAGGACATAAGTGTTTGGGAACGAAAATAAATTTTGGACCGTTAAAAGAATTAGTCAAGTGATTAGCCAAGTGGGGACGAAAATATAGTTTGGACCGTTAAATTTTGGGGAAGTCGATGCAAGTAATGAATTGGACCGTTAAAAGAATTAGTCAAGTGACGAAAATAAATTTTGGACCGACTTATATGTTTGAATAGACAATGTAGCCAGTTATTATTACTTTTCGAGCAATAGTACATGACTACATGTTCAGAATTCTAAACAATTTTGATTTATAAATATCGGGTGCGCTACTCATCCTATGAGGCACATCCCGTTCTCTCATCTTCATTTGTGTGAGTACGACCCTACATGTGAGTTTATGTGCAAAATACACCATACGGCTATATTATGGAGCCAACTCGTGTTCGTAGATCATATTCAGTATTCTAATTGCAATAACTATGAAACGTGCAGAATAAAAAATTTTAACTTAAGGATTAAAAAGAGCTTGAAGCATGTTCCCCCAGACGTAATTTTCCGCATTATTTTATTAGAACATCAATCGTCGTGCATTAAATATTTTATTTCATTGTATGTGAAATTTTCTTTATTTTTCACCACAATAATGTATTATTTTCCGAGATATAGTTTTCTATGAATTGCGAAAACTTTAGACCACGATATCAAAAGTTGTTATGTAGGAGTACAATTTATTGAATGGTCGATTCACATCGTCTTGCAAAATTATGCTGATAAGGCTGACATTAAATGTGGAAACAATAGAAAGCTAACAATACAAGCAAAATCACAGTTTTCCTTCTTGTGGATAATAATAATTCCTGAGTGAGGACTCAAGGTTGTCCACGAGAACATAACCCAATCAATACACGTCAGTTTAGCATGTAGTATATTATCATCAACGTAAAAAAGTTTTCTCCACTATAAGTTAAAAAAAAAAAAAAAAAACCACATATGAACTTTCAATCTTCACAGATCATTTTCTTCCCTGACAATCTCTTTTAGTTGGATTCCACTGCACAACATTTTACTTAAAAATGATCTCCCACCAGACGCACACACGGCCGGAGATCATGAACACTTCACACAATATGACATGGTGGCTGTCTAATAATTTCTCACCACGTGTGTGTCTTGCGGTTAGATGTATAGCGGGAGATCGAGACTAGCACTATACTAGTTAAAAGGAAAATGTTTTCCGCAGTATAAATGGTGAGTTCCCACATAAATGGTATATGGTTCAAACCCACTAAACGATTCCCAGTGTAAGAACCATTTCAAAACATATGGAAATGGAACCTTAGCATATCGTATAGTATTTTGTGGGAGAATCATTCATCTGATCTTTGATTTAGTTAAAGAAGAAGAAGAAGATATCTTCTGCAGAAGGTAACGGCTAAAAGGAGAAACTATGGAAGAACCATTGTTGAGCCATTCAGTTAAAGAAAATCAAGATTTGAAGCAAAGATTTTGTATTGAGTCGAAGAAGCTCTGGTTCATCGTTGGGCCGGCGATTTTCAGCCGGATTTCAATGTACTCGATGAATGTCATCACACAAATTTTTGCCGGACACCTTGGTGACACTGAACTTGCTGCTATCTCCATTATTAATACTGTCGTCGTTGGTTTTACTTTCGGCCTTCTGGTATGTATATCCATTGATAAACACTATATCCAGATAAGGTTAAGTTATTTAACTTTTTAAACTGTCACATGAACTTGTATATCATTTAATACCACTATACTGACTGATGATAAGACGAGAACTAATTAGTAAACAATCTAATATTAATGCATTTTTCTTTCTTCTTTTGGAAACTGATTAGTTGGGCATGGCAAGTGCATTGGAAACATTATGTGGACAAGCATTTGGTGCAAAAAAGTACCATATGTTAGGAGTGTACATGCAACGTTCTTGGATTGTCCTCTCCTTATGTTGCATATTGCTTTTGCCTGTCTACATATTCACTACTCCGATCTTGAAGCTGCTCGGCCAGCCCGAGGACGTGGCCGAGCTCTCCGGTTACGTGGCCCTGTGGATGATCCCTCTCCATTTCAGCTTTGCCTTTCAGTTCCCATTGCAAAGATTCTTGCAATGCCAGTTGAAGAATTGTGTCATTGCATGGGTGTCCCTGTTGGCCCTCCTCGTACATGCTGCGATTAGCTGGTTGTTCGTTTCCCAATTCCGTCTAGGGGTAGCCGGAACTGCCGCCACCCTCAGTGTTTCGTGGTGGGTTTTGGTGGTCGGATTGTTGCTTTATGTCGTTTGTGGCGGTTGCCCTCTTACATGGACGAGATCGGAAGAGCCTTCTCTGGCCTGTGGGACTTCATAAAGCTATCTATTTCTTCAGGGATTATGCTTTGGTACATCTATTAATTTATTTAAAGTTTTTTTAGATTCTTATGAAACGAGCTCTATAACGTAGTGCTATACTAAATCAACTTCTACCCCACTATTGTCATATGATGTGGTACTTATTTTGTCACATCATAAGGTTGGTTTTATAAAAAAAAATAGCGGCTAGTACCAGAACAAAATTCTTGTATTTGTTGAGCTCAAATTAAAAACCCTGTCTTGCCGCTCAAATTGATGAAGTTAATTTTGTTTAAAAATGGTGACTAAAGTATATGCCGTTTCAATCAAATTCTATTTAACTTTTCTAATAGAATATGCCGATATGACATGGTGGTAATATATTATCAACTTAACGTACGATTGGTGTAGTTTGGAGAATTGGTACTATCGGATACTGGTACTGATGGCCGGAAATATGAAGAATGCTGAAATTGCCGTTGATGCCTTGTCGATTTGGTAAGAAATTTCGCACATTTGATTTCTCGTAGTCAACATATTACTAAAATAAAAAATATTTTAACTTGTTTTTCCGCATTATTCCGATCTTCCATTCACTTATTCTGACAAACTTTTCGCACTGAATTAATTGTTTGGCAGCATGACAATAAATGGGTGGGAGATGATGATTCCACTGGCTTTCTTCGCTGGATCAGGGTTGGGAATTAATACTGCTTTTTGTTTTCTTTATGCATATACAGACTTGTATGGAGAAACACTGGGCACACTCTTGTCGGTGGTTTTTACCCACTTTAAACGTCAAATTGATATGTACTTCAATTTTTAAAGTTAAATGAGAGTAGTCCATTAGTTGAGAAACAACGAACTTGCTGGCCTGGCTGCACCTACTAAAAATGTTCTGTGTAAACTGATCTTGTTAACCCATCGGCACATTCTATGGTGTCCATTAACCCATATCTGTTTTTTGATTGGAATCGACTCAACTCGAGTTGAGTTGCTCTATGTGCATGTAACAAGTTGGCAATATGTGTTTGATTCAGGATAAGGGTGGCTAATGAACTTGGAGCAGGAAATGCAAAAGGAGCCAAATTTGCAGCTATAGTCTCAGTCATAACATCCTTAATAATTGGGATCATATTCTCTCTGTTAATTGTGATTTTTCATGATGCATTTGGAATCATTTTCTCTTCCAGCAAGCCTGTTCTTGATGCAGTGAACCAGCTCTCAATCCTATTAGCTTTCACTATTCTTTTCAACAGCGTTCAGCCCGTTCTTTCCGGTATGTTACTACCCAAATAGCGACTTGTGAACCAGCTTTTAAAGTACGTTAACCATCTACTAACAAAAACTCACGTGTTATACGAAGGTCAAATGAATGATATTTTCATCTTTATACAACGTGTTATTCCTTTCAAAATTGATTAATGTAATTTTTAATTAATTAATTTTTTTTTTTGGCAGGAGTGGCTGTTGGATCAGGATGGCAAGCGAAGGTGGCATACATTAATATAGCATGCTACTACATTGTTGGCCTCCACTTGGTATTTTACTGGAATGGGTTCTTCAACAAGGAGTTGAGGTAATCACTGTTTTATTTTTCTGATCAAATTGGATGTTGAGGTGATTGAGTTGATCATTCGAGTTATTCTCTCAATGGCATACCTACCAAGCAAAACATGAGCTATAATATTCGTGCCGATAAAAAGTAGTACAGCTAAGTTTATCGTGGTTTTACGACCCCCAAAAGCATTTGTTGTTTTTCTTCATATTGTCTCCCAATTACTCACTTTCATATTTCTAACTTCTCAGGGTGTGTGGGCTGGCATGATATTTGGAGGAACTGCACTGCAAACGTTAATTTTAGCCGTTATTACCATAAGATGTGACTGGGAAAATGAGGCAAGAAACTCCTCCTTCGGAAAAACCAAAATGCTTCTATAGTACTTGTATGCTTGACCACGAGATAGATATTCATTGCCACCTCCGATTCTTCCAAATTGCAGGTAGCAAAAGCAAGCAAGCATGTAAACGAGTGGGCGGACTCAAGTTAAAGCCAAGATTGCACAATTTCATTCATTTATATTATATATGTTGAAAAAGAACGAGCGGAAACTCAGCAACTGCTTCAAGTGCAGACATTTCAATAGGCAAGCTTTTCAAAACACTGATTGTAAGGCTTAGATTCGACATACAAAAGTCAGCACAATGTTACACATTGATGTATTAACTATTATCAGATCAAATAAGGGGCGAAAATTGAAATAGAAAAGCTCTCACCAGCATGAAGTTATTGAGCACAACCTCCTTTGAACTCAATCATCAAAGATCTTAGAGCTCATCTCAAATGCCTAACCTTGAATCCAACTCAAGAAAATGGAGTCTTGCTATGTGCTTAAGGACAAGACTACCATTAACACACAAGCACACGCATAGCAATCAGCACTAGCTATGATATCAGTAGCAGTCCAGGTTTGGTCAGTTAGCAGAGCCGACCAATATACTATAGTTACCTTGGCATGTAATTCATAGTGAAAATTATGGATAACATTTCATTTTATAAACACACAGAGTTGTAAACGACATCAGAGCCTGTAAAGTATCCCAAACACCGATTTCTTCATCTCAAGCTGAACAAATTAATCGCAGTTCAATTATTTCTCCTATAAATCAGTTATGCATCATCAAATATTCATAGAGGGTAGAGATGGTATTTAGCATTAGGGTATTTCAATGTCAAAACAAGAAACGATAGAAACATGACCTGACTGCAAAAAAGGACCCCTGATGCAGCAATAAAAATATCATCAATTCTGAAATTTGAACTGAAAAGAAATCTCAATTAAAAACAATATTTAATAGTTTAGAACTAATTAAGCATCTATGAAAAGCTAAGCAATGACCATGGACAGGACAAAGGCCTAATGAGTCCAGGTCATGCGTCTACCCTTCTATTATCAATGGAAAGAAACACTGCCAACAAGCTCCAAAATCGAATCTACAGTTTTGTTTTCCTGCCACCGAGAAAGCAACCGAGAAATTTCTGAAAATGAAAAATGCTATGTCCGCATTTCACCAATTTAGAAACAAATCATATCAGAAGAGGCTCCAAAAAATACCTGTACCAAGAATGGATGTATCTGCAATATCTATTGGCAGCCAGATGATAAATATGGAGTTAACAGGCAGTACTTCCTTTCTGCAATCAAGATAAATTAGTGCCAAAGTTCACCACAGAAACCATTTCTCGGCCTCTTGCCGGCTATGATTTCTGAAAAAGAGTCTACCAACTGTTCGGCCAAACTACTTGGATCATCTATTAGAGTCTGGATAAAAGTGTGGACAACTCGGCGTTCCTGTGCTGTTGACTTCAAGCTGAACCAGGTCAGCAACTTCAATCTGAACTCTTCCTTTATGTGACCCAGGCATTCCAGCCATCGAATTATTTTAACACAATATTCGAAGTTTTGATCCAATGCACCCCCCATATTCCCAGCTCGGGTTGGCGATCCGTTGGTCAGATTGCTATCAGAATCTTGCATATCCACATTGGTGTTACGTGTCACCTTTGGGCAAACTTCCACCCGGGAGTCCACAGCTGGCCCTTCATCAGTTTTCATATGGTTCCAGTTGTCTCTAGATGACTCAACTGGAGGTGTGAACTCTTCATTCAAATCAGGCACTGAAGAAACATTTAAGTCGATCTCCCTTGCTGGCAGCCTGTCTTCAACTGCAGTTTCTGGCCTAGAAAATTCATGATCCCCACAACATTTTTTAACATCTCCACGGCAGAATCCATGAAGAACTCCCTGCTCCTGAGCCCATGCCAGCCTTAAGATCTTGCCAAGGTCTTGAACCTTGAATTCAGAGTCTGATTCAATGTCGGTAACAGTCTTACTCTTGACGTCACATCTCCCTACGTTGTCCGAATTCTCCTTTTGCATGCTTTCTGCAAGAGAGGTGGAGTTCTTGTGAAGTATTTCTACGCTCTTTGTAAAGCATTTGGCTTCAGAATGTCCCAAGTCACCAGCCTCAGTGAAGGATACTATTCGGAAGGAATACTCCATGCAGGGCTGCAGGTTGGATATCCATATCCTCCTTTGAGATCTTGGAAAGACAGAAACAGGCTCTTCAGTGTAAGTCTCTTCTCTTGTCTTACAATACCAAAGTTTGTACCCTTTAATATCATCAAATGGTGCAGAAGATAAGTCTACCAAAATAAGTAAAACTGTAGAAGCTGTAATTTCCTCAAAGATGAACTTGCAGGCTGCAGGAAGCGAACTTTCTGCAGAAGTACAAAGAAAATTTATTCTTACAAGCCTGTAATTTCATATTTCAAGAGAATAAAAAGTAAAATCTCAGACGGAGGTACCTATAATACTTAGGCTTGAGCTAGACTTTGAGGCCAGCCATTTATCAGCTTCCTCAATTGCAAGAGAACAGAGAGACTGTACATCACCGGCTACTGAGAGTCTGCTGACAATACCCCGTGCCATTTTGGCTGAAACTCCATCCACAGGACCTACCTCTTTTTCCAACTTGTCCTTAGCTTCTTTGATAAAGCAATGGAGTTCTTTATATCTTGAAGTCCCTTCCAAGAGCCGGTAACTCAGGAATATCCTGTAACAGAGGATATCTACACGACGGGCATCCTTAGCTATTGTTAGCTGCTTCTTCCAGTATCTGAAAAATCATGTTCAAGTCATATTGCCTTGAAAGTTGATACAGTGAAATCAATCTTTTCTTTTTTTCTTTTTTTTTCCCTTAATTATTTTACCTTAAACCTGAAGCTAAGTTATGTGGAGCGATAAGCCAGAAACTTGAAAACATAATAGCAAGACATCTGCCATGCTACTTAGTCTTGAACAAAGATGCGTGTAAGCTTTTTATTTGTAAGCTGATAGTAACTAAAGCCAATTTGCGATTCTTTTTGTGACAAAGGTCATAGAATACGGGGAGTTCTACTGAAACTACAAATAATAATTTAAAAAAAAAAAAAAACTGCAGAACAGAACCCAGCATACTGACAAATTTCTCAATCACACTTGAGCGAAATGGAGATAAGAGGTAAAATACCTTAGCCGAGAAAAAATATCAGGAGATAAAAATGTAAAAAAATGTATTCCAGGACATGCACGTACGTGTGCAACTGACTACCACAGGCTGAAACTGTTAACCTAACAACGACAATCCTGGTAATCCCAACACAGCTCTCAACAGTACAAGTTCCTGAGCATAGACTTAAAGAAAATGTCCAGTCTCCATTTTGCACTCAAGAATGCTAATATTGAGACAAAATGCTATTGCACAAGAAATAGTGAATTGCAAAGGGCACCAAATTTGTTGTCAATTCAATTATCAACATTGTTTTATTCAAACAAATCTAAAATTGTACTCTACGTTACTAAAATAAAGCCTATTTCAAGGACAGCGAGATGCAATTTCAGCAATAGGGAAAACATGTCGAAAACGAATAGCTCACCCTAGTATCCCTGAAACCTTGCCACATGAAGCACAGCAGTAGCTTCCATCCAGTTGTATAGACTGCCCAAGAACAGCGACACCCACCTTCCCGAGTTGGAAGGCACATTCAATGTGGCAAGATAAGCCACAAGAATCTTCTGAACCAGATTCAGACGTGCATTCCAACCAGAGACTTGGGTCTTTGTTGTCGTCAAATAAATGACATATGCAACAAGAGCACCTCTTGCAAAATGTATCATCTATTGAAATAGAGGCTCGACATGCAGAATTTTTACAGGTCCATGAATTAGGACATTTGATATCAGTACATGTCTCTGTAGCTGGTGAAATCCGGACAGGGTTTTCCCCCTTCCTTTGTTTCCTAGTAGGTTGATCCTTAGGGCATGAAGCTGTTTTCTTCAATGCTTTCTTGCTAGAAGTTGGTAGTTGTTCCGCCATTTTATGCTTCAATTAGCTTATACTTCTTTTTTCTTATAAGCTAAAGCAGAAAGATCCTCCTTTAAATTGGAAATAAAGAATTCTTGAAGCAGTTTCCGGTATCTTAAGGTTCAGAAGCATCCACTTCCCTCCAAACTTCTTTCGACGTCAGATGAAAGAGTTGGCCACCAGAAACTGCGAAAGAAAATAAAAAATGTTGCATTACTGTATGGAAATATCAGTAGCATTTTCAGTAATAAAGGATAAAGATAGATACAAACACGCAATCAAGATGATCATCTAAGAATATTCAACTGATAACAACCAAGCTGGATGAGAATTATTTTATTCATGGTAAGCTTAGGGTACTCAACCCATATAACTTACTGCAGCACTTTCCAAGAAGATTAGATAATGCATCCATTTTAAGGTTAAACTTTTAGTTTTCTCTATAATTATTTGGCTACAGGTTGTGTCCTTCTTCTATTTTTTTTTTTTTTGGGAGGGTGGGGGCGGGGGATGGGGAGGACTATGACTTCATATAAACTAATAATAATTCCTCTGCCCCATATTGAATGCCTCTTTCCTTTCCAGGATGTCCATGAAGAATACAGTCCAAGTTCCAAAAAATTATTACTTTCTAAAAACAATGTTTACTTAAATCAAGTACCAACTTACTCAATTTGCACCTAGAACACCTGGCCAATTGAGAGAATTCAAGTGTGGACAGGATGAGTAGCAGATAAAAACAGCATCAATTGATTTCACTTATCTAGATCCTTGCTGGGCAATTTGGCATGTGAATCTCAATGCGTATGTCTTAATTATCAGAATCCAACTTTCAATTTCAAATACAATAATTAGTAAGCATGCGCCGCCGAGCAAAGTATCCACCCACGTGCTAAGCAGCTGTCTGACCCGCCAGTGGCATGCCCCTTTTCTTGTTTTATTTTAGATTGGTCACAATGTATTTTAAATAATCAAAACAAAGAAAGGAAAAAGAGGTACATAACCTGTTGAGGAAATGGCAATTGGGCAGAGCAAGGAAGCAACTAGACAGAAGAAAAGATGCTGCCAGGTGGAAGAGGGAAGGAATCGGTGGAAAAAGAAACTTCGATGTAGAGCCCTAGGTGCTATGGGGGAAAGAGGACGGCGCTGAATGAAGAAAAATCTAATCAGGGTCTTTCATAAAATTAAAAGCGTGGTTTAATTACCAAAGTCAATAGCGTTTTTAAGGTAAAAAGAAACCAGTGCAACTCAACTTAAAAAGGGAACAAAATTCCAACAAGTCACACTATGAAAGGAAAACCTATTGCACGTATACTTTTTTAAGCTTCAACCCCGAAATGAATTTCACACACGCCACATATACAGAAGTTGTCTTGATCCCTTCCTCAAAATCATTTTATCCCCATTTGGCATGTTGCCTCAACTTCCTCCAAATTTTTCATCTCCATTTCACTACTTGCTAGCAGGTAGATCTAAGCTTCTTCAGGAATTCGTCACATTATATGATATAGTCAATGACTGGGATGTTAACATTTTGTTATGGAGCATAACAGAACATGGGAGTGAGCCTATTGCATGAGTAGGTTGACCACCAAAACAATTGCTTGAATGAGATCTTTGGCTTGGTTATGTCAATGATATGCTTCGCTTATAAAGTGTATCTTTTGAGAAATGTAGTTATATCTCTATAGATCAAATCAAAGCTAAAGTGATGTTCCCAAGAAGGTTTCTCCTCAAGAGAGCTCTTCCGATCTGAAGGTTGTTCCCCAAATTAACAGCGCTCAGGGTGCATCTCAATATGTTTGGTCCTAATGCCCAGATCAATCTTTACATTTTCTTTCTTGTTCGCGCTTACTCAGGTTAGAGTTTTGTGCTCTCTAAAAACACGTGGATGATGCAAGCAAGTGTAGTTGACGTCTACCTAGAGTTTTGGTCCATTGAAGCATTAACCACTAGTTAAGTCGTGGTAATTGAAAAACCAAATGATGATGGAGAAGATGGTGTCACAAATAGGAGAAAGTAAAAAGGATAAGAAGATGTTGCAGCTCTGGATACTTAAAAGATGAAAAAAAATAGTTTGCGGGCTTTACTTCTTCTCAGACGATGATATGATGTCGTAATTTGCAAATATGTATATTCCTTAAAGGCCAGTAGAAAGCTAAGAAAAAGAGATATAACCATGCTATAAAACCAAAGCCAAAATTGAATAATATGACCACCCTACAAAACCAAAATTACTAGACAACTCATGGACATACTATCCAATACTTCTTTTCAATGGTCCACTAGAATTCTGCTAAGTTTAAGTCAAGCCCTTGAAGCCAACTTGTTTCAATATATGGGCAGATGGGATTGGGACAAATAGCAACAAGCTTTAGTGCTTGTTTGATTGTTATTATCCTTCCACATTATAATTTCACATGCCACTAATTTGACCACTGATTTGACAACTATTCAACTACCACCCCACATTTCAAATTTATCTCCACAACTCATTTCAACTCATTATAATTTGATTCTCATTATGAGAATCAAACAAGCACTTAACTTTCTTCTCGAATCTCCAAAACTTATTAGCAATTTACCAACATCTAGGTTTCCAAAATGCTAAATTGAGGTGTTCAGACAGCCAACGGATGTAAAGCCTTACGATAAACCCGAAGAATAATATATTCAAGCATAACCATACAAAATATACTAACAATAAACTATAAAAGGATTTAAAACTTCATTACAAAACATCTCAACAAGATAAAAAGTCCAATTTGTTACTCTAAAAAATGAATACAAAAGTAGCAAATATGAAAACACTAGCAACTCAATGACTAGATGACCAACCTACAAGCACAACCAAATGTCTAAAATGAAAATGCCATAGGATTTGACATGGCACTCACATGAGTGATGTGTTTGGTTGGTTGCCTCAACAAGCCAAAAGTATGAAGGTCGGTTGCCAAGGTTTCCAAAGTTTTGAATTTGGAAGAATAAAGAACCAAAAAAATAGATATGGAAATTTGGAAGACCCCTAATTGGAGCATGATCTCTATTGGCGGTTGGAAATAAGAGGAAACCATGCACGATTTTTAAGTCAGTTGGAATCCATGCATGCAATTTGTCAATTGAAAGTCGGTTGCCTTGAGACTTTTATGCCGACCAGATTAGCTTATAAATATATGTGGTTTTTTCTACTTTTGTGTACAAGTTTAACGTGAGTCTTTGAGAGAAAAATTGTCGAGACTAGCTCTTTGTGGATTGTTCAAAGGGTAGAAAATTAGGTGTGGTGAAGTTTGGGATATTTTTCTTGCAATACTTAAGTTGTGGGTTGGTGAGAAAATTCTATATGATTGTAACAACTTTAACATACACTGAAAAGCTTTGTTAAATTTTTCTCTATCTTTTATTTTTCTTGTCTCATTAAATTCTTTGAACAATGATCTTGCGGGCAGAATTAGGGAATTGGCCTTAGTTCCCAACCAGAGTATGAGAGCACTAGGTTTGTTCAAGGTGGAGTGCAGAAAAGATATGGCAAAGTACGAGGTGGCAGAATTAATTTTGGCTTGTGGCAAGTACAAGTCACGGACGTTTTGATTCAGTTTAGACTACACAAGGCATTAAAGGAAAAGCCAAACCTGAGTTTCAATAAAGATACTGGAAAATCAATTGTTATCGGTGATGATAGTGGTGCTGTCAAACTCAGCGATGGAAGTTGGGAAGAGTTGGACTTGAAAGCGGCAAGTATGATACGTCTTCATCTAGCCCCAAAAAAAAAAAAAAAAATCCTTGCAAACATTGATGGAATATCTTCAGTGAAGGAATTTGTAAGAAACTTGAAGGATTCTATCAGACAATAGTCCTTCAAATCAGTTGTATCTAAAACAACAGTTTCATTCTTTGCAAATGATTGAAGGTACAAAAATTTCAGATCATTTTAGTGCTTTCAATGGCATCTTTTTTAAACTGGAGTCATTGGAGTTAAAATTGAAGATGACGATAAGGCGTTAAGACTCATTTGATCTCTTATGGCATCTTATGAGTACATCAAAATTATTTTAATGCATGGAAAAGAGACTGTGAATTTGTAGAAGTTACGAGTAAATTAATCTCTAAAGACAAGAGGTTAAGTGGTGGAAGTAACATTTCATATGAAAACTCGTTGAATCTAGTGGAAAAAACGAAGAGAAGTAACTTCGGGAAAAAGAAAGTAATTTGTTGGAATTGTGGACCACCAGGTCATGTTAGAAGAGATTGTCTAAGAGTTACAGCAAGTTCGGCTACCATCTGAAAGGATTCGGACAACACGACTCTCTTTGTGGAGAGCGATGTGCTTTGACGTAAGCGGCTACTTCCCCATGGCGCGTCGTTAGGTGCCATGGTGAAGGACGTGTTACTTTTAGCAGTTATGTTTACACATGGGCCATGCAGGGTGTGTGGTTATAATATTGTCGATGGCTGATGAGCTTTCTAGAAAGCTAACAACAAGAGAGTTGTACCACAAACATCAACAAACTTATTTCGACATTGAACTGATGAAATGCTTGGAATTTGTTATTAATTCTAAATGGTTATACTCTTGTGGTGGAAAATGGGGCTATCAGAGTACACCTGTTTTTCCCAAGTATTACGTTCAACGACGAAAGAAGAAAATATGAGGATTTTGGCACTTTTCCGCAAGGAGGAGATTGTTAGGTTGGTTGCCTCAAAAAGCCAAAAGTATGAAGGTCGGTTGCCAAAGCTTCCAAAGTTATGAATTTGGAAGAATAAAGAACCAAAAAAATAGATATGGAAATTTGGAAAACCCGTAAGCAAACCATGATCTCTATTGGTGGTTGGAAATAAGAGTAGACCATGCACGATTTTGAAGGTGTTGGAACCCGTGCATGCAATTTGCTAATTGAAAGTCGGTTGCCTTGAGACTTTTATGCCAACTAGATTAGCTTATAAATAGAGGTGGTATTTTCTTCTTTTGTGTACAAGTTTGAAGCGAGTCTTTGACAGAAAAATTGGGAAGCCTAGTTTCTTGAGAGTTTTCTTGTAACTCCGTGGATTGTTCAAAGGTTAGAAAACTAAGTGCGATAAAACTTAAGATATTTTTCTTGTAATGCTTAGATTGTGGGTTGGTGAAAGAATTCTATTGGTTTTCATCTTTTATTTTTCTCGTCTCATTAAATTCTTTGAACAATGATCTTGCAGGCAGAATGGGGTAATTGGCCTTAATCCGCAACATGATAAGGGTATTAGAGTTCACTACTAGGACACTAGGGCAGCAAGCATACATGGCTCTTCACTTCTTCCTTCCTCTAATCTCCTATTTATTACTTTGGTCTTTAGGTTTAATATGTGTTCAGGATAATCCGAAACACCATTGAAATGTTCTAGGCTATCAAAAAACTAACCAAATAAGTTCCAGACTAGTTTTAAGGAAGTGAGAAGGGATAGGAAAAAAATTAGAAAGGGCAAGCACAAGGAGATCACACCTGGTCATCTAGAGACTTGTCTCTTGAGCTGTGCCTTCCATTAAGTGAAGGCGTAAGTCTCTTGAAATACTGCTTGAAGCTTAAATTTTGAGCCTCTAGTGAAGGCCTTACATGAAGCTGCAATGCACAAGTTTTGTTAAAATAGTTATAAGAACACAAGAGGATAAATGTGGAAACACAAAAGTGATCATCAAACTGATGGTCTTAATCATTTGCAAGTAAGAAAAGCCTTCATTGTTATTGGTTTTATTTATCCCCAACAAAATCAATATTTCCTCAAATTTCTTTTTAAATCAACACTTTCTATTTTTTTTCTCTCTCAAATTTTCAAGGAGGTCACCACTTGTAAAATAGTATAATATAATTTACTATATTCAAAAATTAAAGTGAAGCCATTTATAATATATTATTTTATATTTATAGGAAAACTTACTTGACTTCATTAGGCTTCAGTATTATATAAGCTATACCATCTTATTTACAATACAACAACTCAAACAACAATATTTAAGAAACAGAATTGACCTGATTGGGATCTGTGGGCTAGAGCATTTTGGTTATCATTTCCAATTTTTTTTCCACATTTTTAGAGAAAAAAGTAATTTAGAATAGTTCTATGATAAAAAGTCAAGAACCTAGAGCATGTCAAATGCAACAGTCACTTTTGTGCTCTAGTGTGTGTGCGGAAGAGACACAAAAAATGTGGACTCCGCATTTTCATCTCTAACATATCTCTTTTCTCTCTTTTACCTCACTTTTTATGACTTTCTCACCATCATTTTCGACATCCCTTACACAATCACACATCAAATTTCACATCTTCCACTACCATTCCATCATTATTTTTTGAACCATTTCATCTACATTCTTTGTTATTTTTCCCACTATCTTTTCTTACTTCTCTCTCTTTTCATCCATTTAAAATAAAATAATTGTTTCCTTTTTTCTCTCTTTCTCTCTCATATGTCACTACACACACATGCACCCTTGCTTTAAAGATCTCCTAAAATGAACATCCAAGAAGCACTACCTACCCAATTTTTAGTGTTTGGCCACAAAAATTTCATGCTTTTACCAGTCTCATGAAACTAACTCCCCATGAGGCGAAGAAGGAGGCCAAAAAACCACTCAGAGATCTCAACGGTGTTTTCTTTTAAGAGAGAGAGAGAGAGAGAGAGAGAATCTCATAGAACTGTTGAAATAGGATATAATTGCAATTCCATCTGCTTCCATGTGCTTACGATTCCAGGCAATTAAGATTGTTGAGATATATGGTTTTTGGATCAATTTGCTCTATTTGGAAGTAATCAACTAGCAGTTCTAACAAACATGCTGAAATGGGTTCAAAAGAGTAAGACATAATACCAAAATTGAAACAACTGAAAACCTGACCAACAATTTGGTTTTTCAATTGTTTGGCTCTAATAGAAAAATATCCATAGAATAACTGCAGACAAATGAAAATCCAAGCATAACTTTCAGCTTTATTGACCTTATTAGCTATTATATTCCATTTAGATATTCAGCGAAAAGAAAACAAGATTGGATCCAGTAAAGAGATAAATGCAAAAGAAATGAAAAGTTTACATGTTTTGTATCTCTAGTTTCATCCTCAGTTTGGATGGAGGTTATTACATTTTAGTTAAACGAGGCTTGAGCATTATTGTTTACTTCTCTAAATTTCGTATCTTTATCTTCTAGTTTTTAAATGTTAAGTTGTTTCTCAATAGATTACAACAGCCTTGAACTTCAGAGACCAAAATATCATTCACAACAGTCAATGCCAATAATAAAACTATAAGGCACTAAGAAAACAAGAGCACTGAGGCTCTATTGAGGTTTAAGATTAGAGTAAGCTACACAAACTTCAGAAATTATCTACCTAACGCATTTTTTTCTCCTTCTCTTTTTGTACTCAAAGTTCAAAAAGGCAGAAACATGCCTTGAGACGTTTTTCCTTGATGAGGCGAGGCTTACGCCTCAATCGCCTCAACAAACCGATACAAATAGGTTCAAACGTTATAAAACAAATAACTTATTTCAAGGAAAACAAAATATAATCACATGTTGCTATTGTGAGTAATCTTGTAGTTTGCAACTTGTGACTCACTAGGATGATAAGTGGACTAAATATTACATGTGGCAGAACCATTTATGAGAAAAAGAACATGAATTTCAACTTATTGGCCTAAGTTTTTGAGTTGTTATTCGATCTGAATTGTAATGAACTTTTACTTTAGTCATTAAACCAAAAACAATGTTAAAAAAATCAAAATTAGATGCCAATTTAGAGGCTTATACCTCTTGAGCCTTGAAGTGCAACCATAGAGGCGTACGCCTCACCACCAAAGGCGTAAGCCTCTAAAGAAATTGTCTTAGACTAGCGCCTCAAGGCACCAAACAAGGCCTCGCCTTTTAAAACCATGTTTGTACTTATGAATTTCTTGTCCGTCTTATAATGTGTCAATAGTTAAGATATTGGCTTGTAAATTTGGTAAACCAAAGAACCCCCTTTCTCAATTTACTTTATCTTTTCGAACTGTGCGGTCCACAAAATAACTCTAAATCCAAATAAGTAGCAAATTTCCATCTGAACAGAAATATGAACATAGTTTCTCATCATAGAAATCATAGTTAGATGACAAAAGCAATGATCAATCAAAAGTATTTCCATCTGAACAGAAATATCAACATAGTTTCTCATCAAAGAAATCATAGTTAGATGACAAAAGCATTGATCCATCAAAAGTTGGCTGTCTCTCATTACCAAAATTCCGCCTTAACCCCAAAAATCCAAACGACCGCCTCCAAATTAACAAATGGGTCTACAAGATCAATTTTTGAGGTTAATGATATAGGCAATACAGATAAACAATCTCACTTCACATTGATTTTTTTGTCATTTCTAACTCCTATTATTTGCTTCCTAAGTTCTATAATTAAATCCCCTCAAAAAAAAAAAAAAAGTGCTGTAATTAAATGATAATATCTTCTAGAAATTTGAGTTTGTAAGTCACCGAGTACGTACTAAGTGGCATCCACAGAGTTCAAGGGTAGAGGGAGAGAAAACAACTTCAGACCACAGTAAACCATGGCATTCAATTCTCATGCTATGTCCAAGAATAACTTGGAATATTCATGCTGATTAGCCAGCTGGGAAGGAAAAAGGGATCAATTTTATTGAGTGCTTGATAAAACCAAGTGGTCATAGCGAGATAGGTTAATGTGTCTATACATTGATAGATCTTTAGGACAATTCCAACAGTTTCTCTCTTGAATGGAATTGGAATCCAACACGGTCAATATTCTGAAGCAAAATAAAGACAAGCAAAGGCAATGCCAATAAAGCATGGAATTCAGTCACCTGAGGGCCGGCCCTCTGAATTCTAAGGCCTCAAGCGACATTCGAAACATAGGCCCCGATATAGCGATAAATAATTATCTTTTATCACAAAAAAAACACATAAAGTGAACATGTAAACAATATATACGTGTTTATCCCCAAAATCCATTACAATGAGTGAACAAGTAAACTAAATATTGCACTTGTTGCATTTTTAGACGCAAAAACTTATGTATATGCTATTGAAAGCATATTCTGATATTCAGACAGTTTTACACCACAAAAAAAAAAAAACACACACACACACACACACACCAGCTGACCAAACAAAAATTAACAAAGCCAAACCCAACGTAGAACATAATAGCAACTGCCAACTGATTCCAATTTCCAAAACAAACGGCCAAGACACAAACCAAAGCAAGCATCTCAATCAAAGGCAGTATTCCAGTCCACCAGTTCTTAAAATACAATAACCATTCCTCACAAAACTACTTCCAATTACATAACTGCTAAGCTAAGTATTCTAATAAGTAATAAGTAATTGAAAAATAAGAAAAAACCAACTGGGAATTAAGAATCTAAGATTTAGCCATTTAGGATTTAGGAATAAAGAAGTCCAAGGAATTTAGGAATTAGGATTTAGGGTTAGGACTTAGGAACTTACAGCTTGAATGCTTGATTGTGACTCACAACCGGACGGACAGAGGCAGACGGCGGGCGTCGGAGTCGGACGGCCCCCGACCGGACGGGCACTATCCTCGCAGTCGGCCAGTCGCAGCTCCTCTGTTCATTGTTCTTCTTCAGCTCAGAACCCAGAAGACGTTCGCTCCTGTGTTCTTTCAAATTGGGCCTATTTTGTATTTTAAGTTTCATTCCCATTTTTTTTTTTTTTTCAGATTTGGGTTTGGTAAATAGATGTTGGGTTTGGATTTTGGGCCCTAACTTCTTTGTTTTAGGCCACTGACTTATCTTGTTTTGGGCCTTAAATTACAACAGCCTAATTCAACTTTTGGGCCTATTACAATTTTTGGGTACTCAAATTCCTGGGCCTGAAGCCCTGTTTCACGGGCTTCATGACAGGGCCGGCCTTCATTTCAGTTTAGCGCCTTTGTGATATAATTAATAAAAAAAAGGGAAATTTAGACATGGCACCCTGTTTTTTCAATAAATTGCACATATACCTTAATTTTGTTTATTTTGCGGATTTGCACTTAATGGTTGCATGTTTGCACCCATTTTTTAAGCGGTATTTTTTTATTATTTTTAATTCTATTTGGGGTTTTTGAATTATTTAATATATTAAATTTATTATCTAAACATTATCTGAATGTTCCTTTTTAAACTTTCACGTAATATTCTATAGATCA
>CAVNYN010289171.1:0-56812 GCA_963692815.1 Nyctanthes arbor-tristis | reverse complement strand
ATTTATTATAAATCAAATGGTTTATAACACATTTTGAAATTTAAATTTTGAAGACATGTGGCTTAATTTGATTAGTTAAATTTTGAAAATTTGTTATTTGATGTGTTTTGGGAGTGAGTTGTCAATGAGAGAATTTGACAAGTGTCTCAAGAATTTAAAATTTAAAATGTGTTATAAACCATTTGGTTTAGAGCATCTCCAATGTATAGTCAAGCTCGAATGTCATGGCTCAAAGTTTAACATGAGAGATCGGAAGAGCACAAAAAAATTGATGGGTCTCATATGTTTCTTATTTTCTTTTTCTTTTAATCACTTTAATCTCTTTTATCCCACTATTTCTCCAGTTTTTCTTCATCGTGTGATGTGTAATGACATATATCTACATTCTTCTTCACCATGTCAATCATTATTTTATTATTATTTTTGAATTTGTCTCTATCTCTCTCCTCTTTTTTTGAATTTCCCTCTATTTTTCTTCACTTTTCTCTCTCTTCCCACTCAATTCTCTCTCCTTTTTCTCTCTGTCTCTCTCATGTTGAATTTTGAGCCATGACATTCGACCTTGATTAGGCATTAGAGATGCTTTTATAATCAATGCCAAACGGACCCTAAATATGACACAATAAATATGACATTCTAAAAGTCACAAACCAAAATAAAGAGAAATTAATGATTATTAAAAAAAATCACATTTAATTCAAAAGTTGTATATATGCACATCACTAATATATAAAAGATGAAATCCTTGTAAAACATTTGGATTCCACCTTTATCCCTACTTTTTTATTTTAATTCCCAATTTGCCCTTACTTATTATTCCCCATTTATTATAACAATCTATTAACGATAATATTAAATACAATTTAATCAATTAAAGTAACATATGTTATTCTTCAAGCTAATACTTTTAGTTTTACATACTTAAAGAACTTATGAAGAAGCTAAAATAATGTGAAATTTAATACATACACACACACACATATATGATTCAAAACAATAAAAAACTCTTATCATGAACACAAATAATTATTTAATTATTTTAGCTTAGCACAAATAATTTCTTAAGAAACATGTTTTTCTTTAGCAACATGCACAAATAATCATTTAATAATTTTTAGTGTACTATTTCATAATTCCAATATCAAGATTAATCTTTAGTGTTTATTGTGTTTAATTTCAATTCAATTTCAAGATTAATCTTTATTGTGGTATTTATTGTGATTAATTTTAATTTTAACAATTATTTCAATAAAGAGTTTTGAAATTGAAATTACAAATTTAATTCTAATCCACATACCTCTCTTAAAACAATTGTTAATGCGATAAATTGTAACTCCCATTTAAATTTTTTACTACCAAACTCTATTTTTTACTTCTTACCCAACATTGTTTAATTCCTTAATTTCAATTTGTCTGTTATTTAATTTAAATTCTGTTATTAATATTTAGTGTTTATTGTGGTCAATTTTAAATCAATTTCATGATTAAAACCACAATAATAAATAAATACAAAGTAAGCATAGGTATTTCTTCAAAGTAATATTTTAAAAGTGTATTGTTTAAATAATACTTTATAAGAAATCACAAATGATTATAAACCTTTTTATTACATGCAATAATCATACTATAATTTAAATATTATGAACAAAGTATAGGAGCCAAATGGTCCAAAATTAATTATTTTATTGTACTAAATTTTTGTATATTACATTCTATATTATCATACAATGTGCAATGCACGTTTTAATTACTCGTTTAGTTAAAAATGTCACATTAATTTTGTTACTTTTAATTAAAATTCACAAATAAAAAAGAAAAATTGCATTTAATTAAAGAGTCATATATCAAAATTAAAAAGTTACAAATAGAAAAAGTAACATTAAACTAAAAATGTCATATAAATTATATCACGTTTAACTCAAGAAACACACATAGAAATTAAAACTCACAAAGTGATAGTATTTCGTGACTTTTTAAAAAGTCACATATAAACTAATCGATTAAATAAAAAGTTATAAAAAGTCACAAAGTGTTTTTTTTTTAAAAGTCACACATAAAATAAAAAAAAAATCATGTATAGATTAAAATTAGTCATAATAATAATAATATTAATAATAAGAAAATGCCGTATATTTACGGCATGAGGATAGATAGCCGTATTTTTCTAATATTTTTTTAACAAAACCAAGTGTGTAGCCTAATTTCTTCAAATCAAATTTGGTGTGAAATTTAGTCCATTGGGTTGGAGATTAGACTAAAAAATATGAGAATTTTGGAACATTTTGGGGGAAATAGTCCAAATGATCCATACTTGGTTGGAGATGGCCTAATGGCATTTTTAATTATTTCCCAAGCTCTTGATTAAAAGTTCGATTCTCCTATGAGACAATCCCTTTTAATATCAACGAAAAAAAATACCAAAAAATATTCCCCATCATCTGACTCCTGCCACAATTAGGAATGTAATTTATTATCTTGTTGGGCTCGGTCTCCTTATTACATGGGCCTATTGTTGGGCCTAGTGTAGCATATTAATGGGCTTTGTACTAAAGGCCCTTTTACCGTGGCTAATTTCGGTGGCATGATGGAAGAGGTTTCCCAAGTGTCAAGCACTTATCGTCCCACACATTAAGTAGCGCACGCTCACTAAGTCAACCTAAACCTCTCAGACCAATACGAGTGGTGTTCAATGTGCTTTGTACTCATTTGTACCTCTCATATTGTGGGTCTAGAAAATGCCAATAGATTAAAATCTAATTTGAACATATACATATGGATTTACACTTCACCGATATAAAATAAATAACTGTTCTTATTCAAGGGTACTAGCAGTCAAGCCTGCGTCTGCATTAACAGTTGACTTCATAGTTGCCAATCAATTAGTAAAACAATTGGACTGTAAAACATACTTATCCTAGTTTAAGACAAGATGTAAGATGGAAAACATTACGCTTGCCTGATAAAGAATTTTTATGGCAAGGTAAAGCACGGAATCCGTCAATGATCCCACCCACGTTTACGCTTAATGAATCTCTTATTTTCTGCTTCTAGAAAGAAAATGTCTCTTTTCCTTGCCACCTTACTTGCAGGGTGACTTGGTGGGGATACAAGTTTCTTTTTGCCATGAAAATTTTTCAAAAAATGCCAATAGATCAAAATCTAAATCGAGCATATACAAATGGGTTTACAATTTACGAACAAACTATGTTCATTTATTGAGTTGAATGATTTGTTTGAGCCTTCATATAGTATCATATGGTATGACACTATATGGTGTCATGTGGCATGTATCGAAACACGCTACATGAGAAATCAAAATCACATTACACACGCCACATGAGAAATCAAAATCACATTACCATATAGCACTTTATAGTGTCATATGATATATCGTTTTTATAATAATGAAGGACTAGATCTCGTATATCTACTGAGGTAGAAAAATTCAAGCATGTTGAACACACCGCGCCTTCCAACATCCCACATTATTTAATTAATCAATAAACGCCTATGAATATGTCAAGAGTGGATTTATTTTCCAGTTCAAATTTCAACCCAAAAATATATACAATGAAAAAGAAGACCAAAAAAATTAATAATAAAGAAAAAATAAAAATAAAGAAAAAAAAAAAAGAAAGAAAGGGAAGGCATGGTGAAGAAGAAATAGAGATTGAAAGAAGCTAAACGTGTCAGAGCATCAATCTTCACCATAGTTTTCTTAGCCGTGCTGTCGCGGGGACTTGTCTCTTGGTCCGTTCAGTACGCTCTTCGGGGAAGACAATCCTTCACTTGTAACAATTGTTTTTTCACTCACTTTTTTGAGATACTCTTTTTTGGGCAAAACCTTGTCCTTCGGTCCGCTAAGGACACTCTTCGGAGAAGGTGATCTAACGGTGATAACAACCTTTTTCTCGCTCATTTTTCTTCCATATTCCTTTTTGCCATTTGGCTTGTTCGAATCCGGGTCCCATCCTTTGATTGTGGAATGGCATACCACCCAATAGAACTACACAATATCGCGAAAGTCTGTCCATAGATGGCCAAGAAGAAGAGAATAAACATTATAACAACCGGAAAATAGTACAAGGGTTGTCTAAATTTCTCTAACTTAAACCTGCCACATATCGAGCAACACCTCATGTTATTGCTCGGCTCTGATTTTTCGTTCTTGGCTCGTTGACTTTCATTCGCGACGGCCACATCTTTGGATTCCTCGAACGTGGATTTCTCCGACACTTCAGAGTTAAGCTTCGTTAAACGAGGATTGATCACTTTTTGTTGCGATTTTTTCTCCTTCGACTTCACAACGATTGGCTTGACATGATTGGAATTCGAGTAGACGAAACGGACAAGAGAAACATCTTCAAAGCCAATCTGCTTGTATATCTTCTGTCTCTTCTCATCAAGATCTGCTAAAAGTGCTTTGAATGTCTCCAAACCCCTATTGGCATAAGGATTCTTGCTATCTTTTCTTCTGCTCCCAAAGCTTGTGCTCCTTTTTGATATCTTCGGAGGATAATATTTACATGGGCTTAAAAGTTCAAGATCATCATCTTGAGTGTTAAAGAGATCCACAAGTGAATGGACTACACATTTCAACAAGAAGTTGTTTGGTTTTCTTGGTCGAGGATAATAAGATTTGATTGTCTGAGAATGGAGTTAATTTAGAAAGGAATTAATTTGATATAGATTGAACCAAGAAAAAAGAGTGAGAACACAAATGAAAAAAATATTAAAAAATAAATTTTCTGGAAGAATTGATTGATGTTCAAGAAATATATGGTTAGTCAAAGAAATTTAAAGTCTATAGCAATAACATATTAAATTCCATAGAAGCTTCTATGTTTTCTAGACCTTGGAGGCCATTGACTTCTTGCAGAAGAGGTTATTGAATACACTGTATTTATTTATAGTGTCCAACTCTCTCTCGTGTTTAGCCACGTCAAGGTTATTTTATTTGGGCATGTTGAGCAATGTTTTTTAAGTATTAAAACTATGCTTACCCCATATTCAGTATGCCAACTAAAAAAGGAGTTAAAATTTTGTTCATTGTATTATCACAATTCGTGTATGATACATGTTCACATCATGCATGTCGATTCTGAACAAGAATGATCCATTGACAAAATTGAAGAAGCCAGGGTGAGTGTTTTCTTTATCATTCTTTTTCAGTTTTTCAAAACAATAAAAACTTATTTGCTTTGCTTCCATATATATTTTGTATACGAGCAAGTTCTCAAAAATAAGAAAAAATTTTATGAAAAAAATTCAAAATTTTGCCCCCAAAAAAATACTAAAAACAAGAGAAATAAATCTATTTCTTAAATTAAGATCTCAAAAGAGAAAACAAATATGAATTGAAGTGCATAGCAAACAAGTTAGTAATAAAGTGCATTGAAGGGCAACAAAATCATGTTTTTTCCATGTCGTCCACTCTTGGTACATTAATAATTGCTTGTTAGCAATTACTCCCTACAATTCAAATATATGGTCTAACTATTTTATTTTTCACAAAAATTAAAAAAAAATGTATTGGAAAGATATTTTGTGATCTTTATTCCTAATTTGTCCCTATTGAATAGAATATAAAATTAATAGTTATAAAGTATTATATGCGGATAAATTAGTAAAGTAAATGTAAATTAAACTTTTTAATATAGAAAGAGGACCGTATATTTGGACAATCCAACAAGAAAAAGTGAACCAAATAAATGGTCTTATTTTTATATTTAGTATATTATGTTTTACATTTAGTTATAATTATATACCCTATGTAATCTTTTTTTGAAAAATAATAGATGCACCGAATATCTCATACTGGAGATATTACGTGAACATTCAAAATGTCAAAAAATGCCCTTGATTAAAAGGGAAATTACCTTGTCCAAACATTACTCCAAACCAGAGAAGTTACATGACTTTTTGTTTTTAATTGATGAATCTTTGGAATATGGTAAACATTAATAATAAGGGTATTTTCGGAAATTTATTTATATAATTGTTTTCTTTAATACTATTCTTGAACAAGTAAAGTTGACCAAATAAGATTAAGGGAGTATTCCGGTACATTACAAGATATATTATCTTCAATACGATGTCTTCCCATTTGCTTATATAAGAGCTTATCAATATGCCTAATTAAATGTTGGATGAAACAGAGAATCTATCCAACCCTTGATGTCCAACCTTTATCATATTTTCTCCTCTATTGAATTTTGGACGATTTGCACATCATTCTTTGCTATTAAAATCAAAACAATGCCTCGTCATTTACTAACCATAGCACATCAACATGCAGAAAAAAGAAGTTCCAGAGAACGAGCTCCTAATATTGCTAACCAGACAGATTAAGCCAATGTTATGGTATACAAATATCTTAATAAATGTGGGGCCCACTTTCTCTAGATAGAATTGATAAATTCCAAATATTAGTTAGCGAGTAGAAAAAGAAGTTAAAATTTTGTTCATTGTATTATCACACGGTATCCACCTATGAGGTATCATGCATCCAGCATCATGCATGTTTAATTACATCAAACATGAATCATCCCCTAATCACTATCACTAATTACTAATATATAAAATGTGAGATCTTTGTAAAACATTCGGTTTCCCATTTTGTCCCTATTTTTTTCTCTCAATTTTGCTCTATTTCTAATTGCACCTTATTTATTACATGTCATTAATCCTTTTTGCTCCCATTATTATTTGCTATTAAACTACAAATTTTTTTTATTGTGGTTAATTTTTATTTCTTTTAGTTTATTCTTCAATTTTAATCACACACCCAACTTTCAGTTACTATTATACAACAGCGTCAATATATCTTAGATAGCTAAAGATTTTTTTTTTAAACTATGTTATTGCCATCATCATTAATAAAAGAAAAAATAAATACTCGAAAACATTGTTTGGTTGTCATTCCTATTCTAAAATAATTGTAATTTCCATTTTAATTACAACCAGAAATTAACAATTGTTTGCTTAACAATTTGTAATTAAAATATTTTGTTACTATTATGCTATTAATGTTATATTATCCAATGACATGCAACGCACGTCTAAATTATTCATAAATTGAAGACAGTAGATGTATGTTTTCTTTAAGGCTAATTTCACATATCGTCTCCAACTTTTGGAGTGAACTGTCGGAAATGGCAACACACGGGGGAGAGTATCACCCTTTTGGCTACAGGAAATGGCAGCCTTTTGCTGATATATCAGGAAGCCAAAAAAGGTGCTACTAGCTAGGCAGCAAATCCCCAACCTTTTTTTCTTTTTTTTTAATATAAAATGACAAGGGACGTAATGGTAATTTGATCGAGGTTAATAGGGAAATTGACAGAAACCGCAAAAATGATTATATGTGCGAATTAATAAAAAAAATATTGGGGACTTAGTCGGCACTAACTCCAAAAGTTGCGGACAACATGTAAAATTAAACCCTTTTCTTTATCATTCTCACAACACTGAAAACTTATTTTGAGAAAAAAAAAAAACTGAAAACTATATATATAATTTGTTGTTCTTAATGTTTTTAGTGTAAAAAATATTAAAAATTACTGAAAATCAAAAATATAAATCCATTTTTAATAACATCTCAAAATACAAAATTGAAAATGAACTAAGAATTAAAAAACTAAAAATTGAAATACAATGATGCCCTAAGAAATTTTGTTGAATTTATTATTATCACAATTACATCAATCTGCACTGTGGAAAAATTTTAAATACTCCAAAAATACTTCATAGCAGTGCATTTTAAGGGCAGCAAAATCATGCATGTTTCTACCATGTCGTCTACTGCATAGCAAACACATGTTATTTAACTATTGCTAAGGTGCACTAAACAAGATATTATCTTGAAATATGACGTCTTTCCATTTGCTAATAAGTGTTTATCAATATGCCTAATTAGATATTGGATGAGCTCAAGCAATGATTTACTGTCACACACCTGACGGCAATATATTTATGTGGTGTACTAGATGTGTGCTATCTAATATGTCACATCACATGATATAATGTGGTGTGTCAGATGACACACATCTAACATACCAAGTAAGCGTTTGGAAGTGTAATATGACCAGACATTTAGTGGTGGATCATTTTCACTATCAAACCCTCGATTTTCAACCTTTCATTAAATTTCCTTCTCTATTGAATTTTGGACGGCATCATTCTTTGCCATTAACATTAAAACAATGCCTTGTGATCATGGACGGACCTAAGGGGTGGCAAGCACGGCCTATATATAGACTGTGTAGCCCGGAAGTTTTTTCAAATTTTATGTGGTTTTTTTTAGTAATAATACACATCCCAATAGTTTACCAGTTTCGCACTCTAAAAAATTCTTAATTGACAGTTTTTCCTTCAAATTTCTCTCCATAAAATGCTTTAATTAATTCTAGCAACTAGTGAACTAATAGGGATGTTTATCATTATTATTCTTCTTCTTTTTTTTTTTTTTTTTATTATGTACCTTTGAGTGGAAGCGTGTATGATTGCATTTGTTTTCCACAGAAAATGTCAAATTCATGGAAAATTTTCCATCTTTCCTATGTTTCATTGACAATTAGAAATGGAATTGAAATTTCATTGTACAATCCTTTCAAATATAGTTTTACATATTTTCCATGGAAATCAATTCCTATTTTCCACATCCCTCTAGATAAAATATTTTCCATAAAAAATGAAAAATATTTTCTTTTACATCTTTTCATATGAAACGCACCCTAAATTTTTTTTCATTATAGCCCGTGTTGAAAAAATTTTATAGATTCGCGTCCTTGCTTGTCATTTACTAACCATAGCATATCAACATGCGGATATGTTAACATTTTAGAAGAAGAATGAAACAATGCCTCCAACCCTATGCTCTCAATTTTTCTCCACCAAACGCAACTAATTTAATGTCAATTAAGGAACTTAAATAGAGTAATTAAATTTGGTAATGCTAAACGAGCCAAAGCCAATGGTATGGCTCTGCGATCACCTTTATAAATGTGGGACCCACTTTGGTTAGATATCTTTAATTGATAAATTGCGGACAATTATCTACCGTGACGAAATGGGTATCATGTTTGGCTAAGCACAAAATACGTTTAAAATAGAATTTATATTATTTTTCCTTGAATTTTTGGTATTTAGATAAGGTCATTGCTTGTTTTGGAAGCAACTTTGAATTGTTTTCGTATATATCAATTTATTATTGACTATGATTTATAAAAGAATTATTTTATTTTAAAATTCACTTTTTTTTTTTTTTTTGGAATTACAAGGAGATTTTAGAGGGGAATTGAACCCTGATTTAGAGTGTGATAAGCTAACATAGATGCCATCAAAACACATGAGTCTTGACATTTTAAAATTCACTTATTATATACTTACGAAAGCAGTAATTATGCATCTCTTTTTTAATACAAAGCGGAGATAGGGGGAGGGGCGCAAAGGGAAGGAAGGGTTTACTTTCAAACCCGAGTGTCCTATTTGGAAACTTGAATATCTAAGAGTATCCACATTGCTGTTGTTAGATTTAACTATCCATATAAGTAAAAAAGTATAGTTTTTAATAATTATTAAATGATACCTAAGCAAATTAAATTTATCTATTAATTTGTGCCACATTAGTGGTTCTAAATAACAGTGTTAAATTTAATTTTTAATTCAATAGTAAAAGAGTGGGCCAATCACAATTTAATTAAAATAAAAAAGAACAAATAATATCACACAAAATGTTAAGTTTATTGTTAACTTTAGCAATGAAATTAACAACTTGTTAAATTAAATGCTCTTAACAACTATTTTAACACCACCAATGTAAGTTGTTTTTTGAATTGATACCTAACAACTCCACTATAATCTACTTTAACACTACCAATGTAGATGCTTTAACCGCTGCAGTTCAATTTGAAACATGTAATGCATGTTCACATTAACTAGATTTATTTTGTAAATAAGTATCTATGCAACATTGGAATGGAGATAGACACCTAGTTAATCTTTAACTAGTACTAGTACTCTCTTCATTTCACAAAAATAGTCTAATAGTTATTTTGACCTAGATTTAAAACGATAATTAATATAGTTGAAATCTTAAATTTTATTTGAATGTTTTCATAATATAAACTCTTATATCTCATTAATTATTTGAAAATCTACTTTTAATACATAGTTGATATGGAGTTAACAAAATACATTAATTAGGATATATATATATATATATATGGAAATGACAAATTAAAAACATGTTCAATATGGCAAGTAAACTATCTTTTTTTAATGAATGAAAATACTATATAAGACTATATTTGTAAGACATATGCAGTGTTTGATTAAAAAAATAAATTCAGTAGATAAGAGAGTAAGGAGGTATAATTTATATATATATATATATAAAGAGAGAGAGAGAAGTAATAAATTTAAGAATAATACTATTTAACACACATGGTGCCAAGCAGTAGTACACATGGTATCATGTGATTAGTTAAATCAAATAGTTCTTCTTCTGAATGAATTGTCCTAATCCAAATGGAAATGACTAATTGTTGTGAAAGTTCTAAAAAAGTGTGAAAAAACGTCGAAGTCAAGTATATATTGAGATTAGACGTGCACGTGCACGTACCTAAGCTCACTAATACTTGATAAAAACTGTGATAAAGAGCAAATAGCGGTAAATTGTGAAATCCAAGTTTCAAGCCTAAACGTGACCTAAGGGATGCTTGAGCAAGCTTTTTAGAACAATGAATTATTTATTGTTGCATCAACTAGATAAATGTAGGAGAGGCCAGTGTTTCAAACAATTTTTATGGATATTATCTACATTATCTTATTACAATTGTCATTAACCTTGACCAGGAGCAAAATGCTTGCTTGTATCTAAGATCCATTCTGTTTCTGTTGAAAATTTTGGTTTTGGATTAAATTTTCAAATTTATGTTTTGAATGTGCTTCAGAGGAAAAATTCGTTTTCTTTATTTTTAGTATTTTCAATTTTTTACAATAAAAGATTCAAAATACCAAAATGTCGTTTTGAACTTTTTTTATAATTTTTTTTTCATTTTGTGAATGTTTTTCTTTCAAAAATATACATGTAAACAATTTTTTTTATTTTGAAAAAAAAACTGAAAATAACAGAAAGAACATGCCCTAAATTTTTTAAACTTAGCGAGAATGTTTTTGATCAATTTGTGAACTCGATAATCAGTCAAAAAAAAAAATTGTGAACTTGATGATAATTAAAAGCTGAATTTAACATTGAATTTCTATGATCAATATTGTTTTCCATGAGAAAAAAAATGAATAAAATAAAATAAAAGCTAATTATATTGCCACTACGATTTTTGTTAGATGACATCACATTTTAATACACCTCAGTTAAAACGCATCTATGATACTAACACCACAATTAATTTACATATATAACCTTAATCAATCATTTGATAAAAAAAAATGAGAGAGAGAGAGAGAGAGAGAGAGAGAGATTACAAATTTTAATGCACACCAAATTCACTGTCGTCGATGATATTATCGTTTCCTCTTGTCATCACCGTCGTTGTCTCACCACCTTCAAATCAATAATTCCAGCAATCCTCCATTACCATAATCAAATTCCAAGAAACCCCGGCGTAAACTAAGGGAGAAAATCCAACAACTAAACTCAAAACTGAAAAGAAAATCTCAATTAATAAGAATATTAGTAAATTATACAGTGAATTAGAAGTCTACTTGGAAGATTCTTTAAATTTTCAGGGTGAAATGCAACTTCTCCCTACATAAACATATCTGTTTTGGAATCCCTTTCTATCATCTTTAGCATCGCATCTTTTTCCAAATTACTCATAAAAATCTAAAAATTCATGAGTTCAAAACATGTAAATTCATCACGCCGGGAGATTTTTTTTTCATTTTTAAAAAAATAAATTCTGGGTTAATTTGGTTAGTGTGGCTTGAAACTTCACAGATTTTTGAGATTGGGGTTCATTATGACTATGGCCGCCGACGGAGTACTCGTAATTGTCGTGGTCAAAAAGAAATTTTTCTTATTTGTTGGGACAATGATAGAAATAGGCTAATTTTGAGGATAGTTATGGAAAAATGGCAAAATACTTAAGGTTTGGGAAAATGGCAATTTTGTTGGGTAAAATTACCTATACACCCTTCTTGCAAAAATGGCAAAATAATTAGATGGTTGTGGTTTTGTGTAGTACACCCATATCAATGGCCAAAATTGAAAGATGTGAAATGAAAATTAAAAGACACAATAGATGTTTTGTTTTGCACAATAGACATTTATGGTTGGAGGGAAACAATTATACAATAGACATTCATGGTTGGAAGGAAACAAAAGAAGCTGGTAAATCAAGAAAAATATCTAGTACTCCAGAAGTACTATAGACTCAGTACTCCACCCACTAACTTTTTAACATGTCATTTTATTGGCCCACCTTTAACCCTTCGTAACTCAGCTAACGTCGTTTACACAGAACCCCTGGACTATCTATCCAAACGTTCCCGCGACTCTTCAATTCACCAGTTTCGCTTCTTGAACTCAAATTCTTGTCTGTGCTCACAACTCCTTCAGCGAATATGAGTCACCTCACCGGGCATGAACAACAAAAATCCATTTCCGGAAAGGAAGGTAAGATTTTTTTTATTTCTAAATGAAATCCCATATTCCCACTCTGGTATTTTTATTTTTATGAACAATAGAATATGATTTTTCTTTTATGTTCTCTCTTCTCTTTGTTGCTAGGAAAAATTCTTGTATTTGTGTATATACACACCCTAATCTGATTGCAAGAATGTAAGAATTTTTTTATGATAAATGGCTGCAATTTCTGAGTTCTATTTTCCAATCTCTCTCAAGTAGACCCATATTCCCACTCTAGTAATTTTTATGAACAATGGGCTATGATTTCTTTTTTTTTTTTTAAATCTTTTTTCCTCTGTTTCTATGTACAATATTTGCTGAGAAATAGAAAGAAATTTGCCTATGATAGAAAATTCTCGTGTGCAGTGTTTGTCTACTGGAAATTAGATAATGTATGTAATTCTCTTTCCCTTCCAAACTGAACAACAGAAAGTAAGAAGTTTTCTCTCGCTAAAGGTGAGCTCATAATTCAGCTCTCAATCAGTTCTAAATTTTTCTATTTTTTCTTTTGATAAGCTATTCTTTATATTCTCAACTACATTGATGGTGAATGATTTTTGTGTAATTGTTGTCTTTTTATGAACTAGTGTCTGATAAACAAAACTGAGTTTTTTTTGCAAATTTGTGATGGGACGAAGAGTGATAGCTTAACATGTGTTCTAATAATGTTTTCCTTGAAAATGTTGAATAGGCTCACAGCATTAGTCGGAATGGTATGGCCGTATGGTTGCTGAAAAGTGAAACTTAAATTAGCTACTTTTTTATTGATCTTTTTTCTTTTTTTAATCAGTTTAACACACTAATGCTTTTGAGGATTTCCACATGAATTTATTTTGCCAGACAGTATATATTTTGATCCATTTAAGGATTTTCATGTGAAACTATTGTGTGACGATATACATTTTGGTCCATTAATCATTAGTTCACGTGAATTTATTTTTGTACGACAATATACACTTTGGTCCATTTTTTTGAATTCAATGAACCATCGCAATCAAAATAATCTTTTTTCTTCGAATGGGTAAACGCTCGAATCAAGTTTCTTGTCATTATTTAAGTTAGTCGGAAAAAAATATTTTAATAGATATAAATAAGTAACACGTGAATATCTAGGCACGACTAAAGGAAATTGACATTATAATATATGGAGGAGAAAAATTCCCTTAGAAAAAAAAAGAGGAAAAGAATCAGTTGTAGAAAGCAAGAAAAGGAAAATTAGTTGGGAAAGGAAGATGGTTGACGGTGTTAGCTAAAGTTTGGAGGGGTTAAAGGTGGGCCAGTGAAATGACATGTGCTAAAAAATTAGTGGGTGGAGTACTGAGTCTACGGTACTCCTGGAGTACCAGACTTTTTTCCGGTAAATCATTAACCCATCTTCATCTATTGGCACCCAATGTTAAGAAATTCGTTCTGTGAACGTAGAATTTTTTCAGCAACTGATGCGATGTCTTTAAGCTTAAACGTGGTAAAGTAACCCGTAATTGTAGAATACAACGTTTAGATTATACAGAAATTTAGAATTTTTTCAGCAACCAATGAGATGATGTTTAAACTTAAAATGGCAAAATAACTCGTAATTGTATACTACTACATTAAGGTTATATCGAATTGTAGAATTTACTTAAATGTAGAATTTTTCTAGCAACCAATAAGATGTGTTTAAGCTTAAAGGGTTAAAATAATTCGTAATTGTACAGTTCTACATTTATTTTATGACGAATTGTAGAATGTAGATAAAGGTAGAATTTTTTTCTAGCAACCCAAGTGATGTCATTAAGCTTAAAGTAACTCGTAATTGTAGAATAATAGATTTAGGTTATACCGAGTTGCAGAATTTAGTTAAACATAGAATTTTTTAAGCAACCAATGATATTAAGCTTAAAAGATTAAAGTAACTCGTTATTGTATTATTCTACATTTATGTTACGATCAATTGTAGAATTTACTTAAATGTAGAGTTTTTCCAGCAACCCAAAGTGATGTCATTAAGTTTAAAGTAACTCGTAATTGTAAAATAATAGATTTAGGTTATACAGAATTGTACGTATATGTAAAACTTTTCCCGCAACCGATGAAATATGTTTAAGCGTAAAGGGTTAAAGTAACTTATAATTATATAATTTTACATTTAAGTTATATAGAATTGTAGAATTTACTTAAATATAGAATTTTTGCAGCAACTGATGTGCTGTCTTTAAACAACTGTAGAGTACTATATTTAAGTTATATGAAATTGTAGAATTTTCCCAACAACCGATTCGATATTTTTATAGCATACAATCTTAGACGCGTCATATAAAAGTAGAATAATACGCTTGAACTGAAAATAAATGTAAAATTACACCTAGTGGAGTTCTTCCAGTAACGGGTGCAACATGTTTAACCTGCTAGTGTATACATAGTTTACATAACATATTTAGAGGTGCACAGCATCCCACAGCAAAATGTACAAGCATAAAAGGCTGGACAAAAGAAACCATATTGAAGGGGTCAAAAGCGTTAGCATTAGGACAAAGATGTGGGAACATGCTATTGGCACAAGAAGTTAACATAATCTTCACTAGGCTCTCTTTTGGACATGCGTTGTTGTGTAAGGAGTTGGTTGATATGAACTTTTGGTTGCCTTTCTCTTTAGCCGGCTTACAATACTTGTAGTATCATGAATTGCTGTTTTACGATAGACTTTGTTGCCCTTTTCAGATTGTTAGCTGCATGAGCATCACCAACCTTATGAGGTGACCCTGCTAGTATGCCACCATCATGATCGCAGTCACTTGTCCTTTCTGTAAATGATTTGGCTCCATCACCACCCATGTCATTATTTCTAGACTGTACCAACATCAAAACCAGAATTATTACCAATACTTGCTTCTTCCACTTGAACATTAAATGCTAACATATTCCCCTCCCCAATGCTCGGCGCAAAAGGAGTGTCAAGGCCTACTCTGCTAATCAACAGAGAACTATCTAGCGTAAGCTTTGTTGCTCGATACATGTTCTTCAATCCCCTATTAAACTGTTTTCCTTAATTATGTAAATACACTAATATTTCCATGCTCTAGGAAATTGTACTTGGTTGTAGGGTTAGGTTATTGTAACCAAACTCATGTTTGACATTTTAAATCATCAAAGATCATATATCTATGAGTTTTGAATTTTTCTTTTGCATTATTATTTGTAGCATTTCTGTAATCTACTTTTTTGGTCCACTTACAGGCATGTTTGTAAAAGATGGTTGGCATTTAATTCTTTATTTTTAATCATTCATTGAATGAAAATTGGCAAATTGTCATATATGCTCAGTCTATTTTTAATCATTAAACTTCGCTACTATAATCTATATTTGTAAATACATATGCTTTCCGTGCATAACACAGGTGCTATACTAGTAAATATTGAATCGAAATAAGCCAATAAAAAGCTACATACTTGTTCAAACAAATACAAAGAAAAGCATATTCACCAATTAAAAGGGACATGCAAAAATTTCACTAATAACTTCTAAAATTAAAATAGCAAATTAAAGGCAAATCCACCAACTAACAGTTCAAAAATCTACGACAGTCCCTAAATATAAAAAGTTATCAATGTATGCAAATTTATTATAAATCAACAACTAGAATGGAAAAAGGAAAAAGAACTAACAAAAAGTAAGGCTAGCTCCAAACTAGTAAAATCTCCAACCCAGACTGCCAGAGGTTACACATTTACAAACACATAATTTGTTATGAGAAATACTGGTAATATAAGAAAAAAAAGGACGTAAAAGAGAAGACAATTGAAGCTTTACAATTGAAGCTTTATTGACAAACCTAGAAACACCATATACAAAGGTTTCTTGACGTTTTCAACACCAACAAACTAAAAAGAGCAAAAATTACAGAAATGAAAACAGAAGCTGAGTGAGAATTCCACATAAGCTTATCGTGTTTCAAACAAAAAAATGGGACAAAAACATGAGAACACAACAAAAAACCCAACGTCATAACAACATTCAATGAAACAAAAGAAGGGAGTAGAAAAAATTTCTAACTGTTTACCTCTTGCAAATTTCCGACAAATTTCCGAATTACAATCTCGCCGGATTTCAACACTGCTTCAAAGAATTGTTGGATAATCAGCAATTACAATTCCAGCCAACGCCCTTTGTGGGGTTCGATTTTTTGGTAGAGGAATTTGGGGCTTAGGTTTTTTAGTTCTTGTTTGAATCGCCAATCGCTCTCCCAATTTTCTTCTATGCAACATTTCTTATGTTCTCGATGAATGTGTTTTCTTACTTTTTTTTTAAACAATGTGAAATATTATTATATTATATAGGATTTTTTTTTTCATCCTCTAATATAAACAGATATTATTAAGAATCAATAAACATGTCTGCTTAAAAAGATTCTAGCATAATCAAAAATCAACTCCCCGGAACACATCAATGCCCTAATTCTTGAATGCAAGTGAATTTCCCAACTACATGGTTAATGGCTTATAGGGCTGAAATCACCAAAGAAAATCCAACAAAAATAAAAAATGGAAATTCAATAAATGAGTTCTCGAAACAATAATGTCATCCAACAAAGTACGCTAAACCCTGACCGCTTATAGTCGTACCTGATTGAAACAATAGAAGCCCTCATTGCCAAACCTGAGAAGAGAACGCGTTGAATACATACACTGACCTTTCTCTGATGACAATTCCTGCACTATTATTGTGAAAGAAATTGCAGAAAATTAGCAGAGAGTTTTGAAGAGAGGAATTGGGGGCCTCGCCTAGGCTGACTTGAGTGCAGCTTATTATGTCATATAGGATGGCACCTTGTAAATTTTAAATTAGGATAAGGGTATTATTGTATATATTTTGCCATTTTTGCCATCGGTGCAAATGTTAATCAATTTAGACATTTTTCAAAAATACCTAGCGATTTTCGACAATTATTCCAATTTCCTCTATTTGTTATGGTTACTATGTCATTTAACCCAAGGTTATTTTAGTAAATTACAAAAACTATTGAAATTGTGGTGAAATGAACAAAAACTGTAGTGGTACCCTAAAATAAAATATAACTAATGAAGTTAAGTAAAAGAGATATGCCCAAGGTTAATATGTCCTCCTCCATTAAGCGGAGGTATTCCCCCCCCCCCAACCCCCTCCCAAAAAAAAAAGAGGGGTTTTAAGTAAAAGATATGTCTGTTTTATTTTATAATTATTTCTATGGATTAATATGAATAAAATATCACAACATACTAAAAAATAAGGATTAATATTCATTTTGCTTAAAGTGTATTACTAAAATTTATAGGCTTACCAACCCTATAACGCCAAAGCCAACATAGTTTACCCCCACGCACATACCTTCATCTATTTTGATCATTTATTACCTATATGGTGACATGTGCTTCTCGTGTGACTGACAGGTACAGTTTCAAAGTTCTAACACGTTCATCATCATCATCATTATAAAAATGAATGGCTTTCGTTTTTTAACCAAAAACAAATAAACAAATAAAAACAAATAAATCATGTAACAAGTGTGTGAAATATTATTTAAAACACAATGTTGCCCATTTACCTCATTTTTTGTCCACCTATTATCTATTCATTAAATTACTTATATATCATGATAAATTATTGTGAAAATATCGTGATATCTTTATTTATATATATCAAGGATGTGTAGCATTATCTTTATTTCAAATGTACATCTAAATAGAGCTCATCAAATCTTTATTACAAGAAGAAATGAGAAAGGAGAACTAATCCTACAAATTAGTCTATTTGTAATCATTATTGTACATAATTTGTATAATAACACCACTTGAGTTTCTACAAAGGAAGTGTCTTTTCGTACATATAAAGTGTATAAAATTTGTACACACACTGATAAATTTACGCATAATCAATTAAGAAATTCCTTCGTCACCCACTATGAGATAAAAAGTGGAATACAATCAGTCCAGAAAGCATCAATATTCAAACCCACTGTGAGATAAAAGTGGAATACAATCAGTCCAAAAAGCATCAATATTCAAAGTACAAGCGTAAGAAGCCAGATTGTGGGCTACCTCGTTCTTATCTCTAGGAACATAACAGCACGTACCATATCCATTCATGATCAATAAACTCCACACTTCATCAATTATCAAAGCCACATATGCAGCCGATTCCTATTTATTCAGAGCATGAATAACATTTAGTGTATCCGTTTCCACCCGTGCTAGATCCCATCCTTTGTCACGCGCAAATCCAAGCCCTAACTTGAGAGCTAACCTTTCGGCCATGGTTGAGTCCATCATACCTCTTCGCCGGCAAGCAAAAATGCCATGAGCCAACTCCTCATCGTCTCAAATCGCCTCTCCAAACCCCATCGACCCATCAACACTCCTTATTGCTCCATCCATAGAAAGGATCAACCCCGCTCACGTCCAGCCCCATTCTTCCAACTTGTTTCAACCATTCCGCTTATCCTCCCATGGGTGACATGCTCAGCCAAGTTAACCTTTTGGAACTCCTCCAGCTGTATGATGGTGGAATCACATGCAAACTCGACCAAAGTGTTCTTCCCTTCATGAAGCTTTAGATTCCTCGTCTTCCATATAACCTATGCACCCAGTGCACAAAATCTCGAAAGCTCTTGCAAAAATAGTTAGCCTCAAGCTCCACAAGAACTTCCCGAATCTCAGTCGTTCCCCATGCAACACTACCCCTTTCATCCACTCCCATTCGCCCAACCCTTTCCAAAACCTCATGGCCCAATCGTACTAGACAAATAGATGTAAATCAGACTCATAGGCTTTACATCGAGGGCATCTAATATCGGTAGCCATCTGTCGCCGTTCAAAGTTTTGGTTTATAGGAGTAGCGTCTCTTTACCATTTCCAAATAAAATGTTTCGTTTGAGGCAAAATATGGAGATTCCATAATGTTATCCAACCCTTATATGTTATGTTACTCCTTCCCTCAACCTGCGGCCCTCATCATTAATCAAATGGTAACCGCTCTTGATTGAAAACTCATCATCCTTAGTAACGTGCCATATGAGACGGTCGTCCTGTCCAGATTTGTCGGTTGGAATAGAATAGATTTGGTTTTATCAACAGGCCAGAACACTGTCTCAATCACATCCTTCCTCCATTCTCCCCTTTTACCGATCAAATCACTCACGCTGTGCAACCCGTCCACTCTAAGAGTAATAGGCCGAAGGGCTAGTCCCTCCGGCAGCCATTGATCCTCCCAGATTCTCACCTTCTCTCCCAAGCCAACCCTCCAACGTGCCCCCTATTCAATAATCTCCTTACCCCACATCAGACTATGCCATAGGTAGGAGCTTCCCTGTGTACCCTCCGCCTCAAGAATAGTAGAGTGTAGAAAGTATTTACTCTTCAAAATTCTTTCCGCCAACGACTCTAGGTTTTGGAACATTCTCCAGACCTGTTTGGTAATGAGACTCAGATTGAATTTTCATATGTCACGAAAGCCCATTCCTCTATTCCTCTTGGCTAAACATATAGCACTCCAATTAACCCAAGCCATCTTCTTCTCATTACTTCGCGCCCTCACCAGAATCTAGATACCATACTCCTTATTTCATTACATAGTTGGACCGGTAATTGGAAGAGCCCCATGACATAGGTGGGAATAGCTTGAAGGATCGCCTTGATCATAATGTCCCGTCCTGCACTTGAAAAATAACCACGTTTCCAAGACTAAATGCGATCCCAAATCTTTCCCTTCAACGCATCAAAGGTTGCCCTCTTGTTTTACCCGATCACTGAGGGAAACCCCAAGTACTTGTCATGTTGCCTCATAATATTCATTCCCAGCAGATCTCCAATCACTCGCTTGTTCTCCAGTCACAAATTAGGGAAAAAGGTAATAGCTGTTTTCTCCATATTAACCTTTTGCCCCAACGCTTTCCCATTAGAGTGCAATATCTCCAAAATACAAGTAGTATCTTGTGTATTAGCCTACGCAAACAATATTGAGTCATCTGCAAAGAACAAGTGAGACATCGTCGGCCCCTCACGTGTACATCGCATCCCCCAAGTCAGCCCATGTCTCTCAGCTCCGGTAATCAGTCCCAAGAGAGCCTTAGCATACATAATAAACAAATAAGGGGACAAAGGGCAACCCTTCTGTAGTCCCCATGAAGGCTTAACACTCCCCTGGTAGCTTCCATTTATAGTGAATATATACTCATGTGTTGCAACACAATCATAGATATCTTGAGTCTATTTTTCAGAAAACCCCATCCTCCTCATAACACCGGACATGAAGTTCCACTGCACTCGGTCATAGGCCTTGCTTATATCAAGCTTCAGAGCAAAGACCCTTATTGCCATTATTTCGCTTCCACATTGAGTGGCGAACTTCAAATGTTGCAATCGCGTTATGTGAAATCATCCGCCCTGGCACAAAAGCACTTTGAGTGCTTGATATTAGCGGAGATAACACATGTTTCAATCTAGTTGCCCAACATTTTGTAACAATTTTATAAAGAACATTACACATTGCAATTAGCCTAAATTCCGTAACCAGTTCGGGGGACTTCTTTTTAGGAATTAACACAATGGTGGTTTTATTAACTGACTTTATAGATGCTCCATCATTTAAAACTTTCAAACAAGCCAAAGAAATCAAACCTTTTAGCTCTTCCCAGTTGGCCTGATAGAACGCTACATGAGGAGCTTTATACAGCACATACTGAACAAAGCTCGTTTGATCTCATCCTTCGTAAACGGCCAACCAAGTAGTTCCATGTCAGCAGCAGTCAGATGCTGTGCCACCCTCCGAACACCCCTCTACCAACTCCTCTTTTGATGGGTCATCACTCGTGAATAGCCGAGAGTAAAAACTCTCAATATGCATCACAAGTTGTTCCTCCTCCTAAATCCACTCTCCATCCTCACCCTTCAGCCGTGAAATAGAGTTCATCCGATGTTGTTCGGTAGCTCAAATGTGAAAAAATATAGTACTTTTATCCCCATCTTTAAGCCAATCTGTCCATGCTCTCTGCCTCCAATAACTTTCCTTCCGCCTTTCTAACCCTTCGATCTCCCTTTCCATCCCCCGAATCTCTTTCATTCGATCAGTTGCCCTGATATTGAAAAACGTTGCTTTTCAATGGCTGCCAATCGGCTGTCCATCCCTTCAAACTCACTCCAGCCTTTTAGTTTTTCCCTACACCTTGCAAGACCGTGATTTATATCCCAAAAAGGATCACCGCCTTCCTACAAGCCGCCACTCACCACTAGACTGAGTCATAATCTCTCCATAGCCTTCTTCTCTACCCCAATAGGGCTCATAATGAAACGGTCTCTCCTTACCTAGCCTCTGTCCCACCCATCCTTTCTACAATTAACAGCAAAAAAAATTAGTCGATAATCCGACCATGCATAATCTAGATTCACAACACTTGCATTTGTGAATAGCTACATCCATCCTTCATTCCCCACGGCCCTATCCAATCTGGCCTGGATGAAAGCTGCCCCTACCCTACCATTATTCCAAGCTATCTCCTCTCCCCTAAATCACAAGTCAACAAGGCCACACTCGTCCAATACCTCTCAAAAGCTTTCCATTGCTCTAATCAGTCTAGAGTTACTCCCTCGTCTCTCACTTAGATACATTGTTTCATTGAAATCTCCAATATAGAGCCATGGATAGTCATTCCGCCCCCACAATCATCTCAACAACTCCCAGGCTAATTCATGATCCGCCATCCTAGGGTTTTTATAGAAGCCTGTCATCTTCCACTCATTTCCATCCCCACTATGCACCCAAGCATCAACATGGCCAACCGAGTATGACACAATATACACATCCACTTATGCACTCTATAGTAACATCAAACCCCCACTTTGCCCCCTACAATCCACCACAAAACTGGAAGCAAATCCCAAAGAAACTCTAACTCACTCTGCCCTAGCTCCAGATAACCTTGTCTCGAATAGAAATATAAGATTAGGGGATAGCTTGCGGACTATAGACCGTAAATAAGACAATGTTTCGGGGTTCCCTACACCCCCGGACATTCCAGTTAAGGCAACTGATTGCTCCCAGCGGCCCTGTTTGGCAGAACTCACCGCTCCCATGTTTGCTTCAGGCTGAGACTCCTCCATCAAAATATCGCCACCTCCGCCCTCAAACAGATTCAAGTTGCTCTACTTACTCCCCTCCACCACCCCCTCTTCTATCTCGCTTCCTTTGCCTCCCCCCCACCCCACCTTCACTGTACCCAAGCCCATCAAGTTTTTTAGTGGTGAACCTCCCACCCACGCCCTAAAATTCTATGTTTTCTTTTCCACCATTTCCTTATGCTTTTGCCCTTACCGACGCTCTTCCGATCTTCTCCTAGTTTCTCCCCCTCATTCCGTGCCACATTCACAACCTCCACATCTACTTTATCTACCCTTGCTTACCCCCGCCTACCTCGATCAGCCTCACTTCTTTGAAACCCTTCAAGTTTAGATCGTCCTTCACAGCCTCACTTGAGTCATCCCCCTCTTCATTCGCCCATACTACCGCCTCATCCATCCCTCTCTCCAAAAAAATCTCAATACCATCCACTACTCCTCCTTGCGTCTCCCCAGCCCTCGCGTTAACCGACATTCGGTCGCCACTCAGGATAATTTCCTTATTCACATTGGATTTCCCTCTCTCTTCATTGCCTATCAACGACTACTCCCAGCCGGCACCTACCTCCACATAGGTTGCAATGCGCGGTTCCAATCACCACAAGGGCATTCCTCGCACCTAATTCCAGCCGCCCCAGCCCCCTCTTCCCCACATTCACGTAAACGGTGGCCGATAATACCATAGTAAAAACAGAAATCTGGTAGCCGTTCATATTTGAAAAAAAGCCAGACATCTTTTTTCACCCCTTCAAGATATATCCTTAACCCCCACTTCAATGGACTGGTCACGTCCATGAGAACTCGTACCCTAGGAATGACGTTCTCAATGTCAACCCTCTGCACCATCCCCAGTTGATCGCCAATGCTTCTCATAATTGAATCTGTAAGGCAAATGAGAGGCAAATTCACGACATGCACCCAAAATGACACCTTGTTAAACTCCGCATCGTCTACATCCCCTACCCCTCTAGGCTTTTTAAAGATAAAATATGATTATTGTATAGTCATGGACTACCTACATGAATCCTTCGCTTGCCTTCCAACGCATGGAAACGAAAAATAAACACATTTGCTGCCCTCCTTCTGTTGGCAAGAGACCTGCCATATGTTGTGCAAAACTCTCTCCAGACTATCCTTGTTCACCGATTTGGAGCCAAGAATCTTTCCCATCAGCATGAACCGCATGGACTCCAGGCCAGCCGCACTTTCTCCATGAGAATTAGTAACACCCGTTCCTTGCCTTCGTCCAACCATAGCCTAGCACAAAGCCGCTGAATTTCTTCTTGATCCACCAATCCAAATCCGAAGTTTGTATCACATAGCAACGAAATACCCTCCCAAACATATACCACAAGGGTTACACGTAAGAAGAAAGCCAAGAAAACTCTAGAAAACTCAAGCCACACAAGGTGGAAAAAAATCTTAATTCTAGAGAGAATAGGGCAACTCCTCTCAATATTCCTCTTAAGATAAAAGAAAATTAGCATTTTTCTTTACTGTCATTTCATGGAAGACGGGTTAGGAACATTTAAGTAAATTTAGGGAGTGTATTTACAAATTATGTACAACAAGGATGTGCAAACATACTAATTGTTAATCCTACCTTATTGTGCAACATTCGCAACTTGACACAATGGCGGATTTCTTATTATTGCTCATTAAATAGATTAAAAAAAAAAATTGTAGAAGATATCACCTTATAAGAAATGTAAATATTTGATTAATAGATTATATGATCAAGAAACAATTTGAAACGCCAATGAGACATAGTTTATTTAGTTAGGAGGCTAAGCTGAGGTACTAGGACTTAGAGGTCCCAGGTTCGATTCCCCTATATAGAGTATTTTCTACGTTTTATTGTAGTGTGTATTCCCACTATATGTGGGTTTGTATGGTTGATTTTCTAGGCGCTATGTTTCCATAGGATAAATATCTATGCGTATTTATACTACTATATGATGCAGATTTATAATTTTACTTCGAAAAAAGAAACAATTTGAAACTAGTTAGTACAAATTTTAATAGGTACAAAAAAAGGAAAAAAAAAATTATAGTAGAAAACTTAAGGCAGAGATAGTGTGAAAGTTTTGCAATAAAAAAATTAAGAAATAAATCAAGATTGGGAAATGTTAGATTTCTTAAATATAAAATTCCAAAGTAAACGTTGTAGTTGTAAAGTTTGAATTTGACATAATTGAATTTAAAGGAACAATGATGGATTGGTTATTCGTCAATCCTAGTAACAAAAAAATATTGAAATATTGGTTTTCTTTTCTTTTCAATTAAAGACAGCATTTGCATTGACTATTAAATCGGAAAGGAAAGCTAACGTATATAAACAAATTTTTGAATTAATTAACTTTTAAAAGCTGAATATTGCACTAGAGCCGGAAGTTTCTAAAAGAATCCATAAAATTTTTTGTTTACGACAACCCCTTAAAGTTTAAACAAGAATTGCAATCAAGTCCATCGAATTACAAGATTGTACTGGGTCAAAATCCTTAAGCCAGGCAAACAAGTCTGTGAGAGACCCAGAAAACTCGGTTAGATAGTTATTTTATTTTATTTTTTATGGAGGAGAACGAGGAATCATTACGTAGGTTAACTACCATGTTAAGTCAAATCGACATACAATCCAATCAAGTCTATAAAAAAGAAAATGACAGTGAAGAACGAAGACGTTCATTCCACATGGGACATATTTACATGGACCACAACTACAATCCACTAAAAACCTAGCAATCCTACTGAACATTAGTGCATACGGATGAGAAGTGAAATCACCATGGATTGCTGTAATTAATTAAAGCGAGTCCACCTTGAGATTGTGTTCTTTAACAAGTAAAAGCCCCCTTTAAAAGTGCCATGGCTTCCGCAGCTAAGGTATCTTGTTTTCCCTGAATACGTAGAGCCTTGGTAATAATCACAACTCAACTCCTTTCTTATCATGAATTCCCAACAGCATAGTAGCCATTCCCCGAATACTCGGTTAGATAGTTTAATCCAACTATTTGCATTATTTCTTATTTTCAATTTTCAATTTTATTTTATGATATTTGTAAATATTTAATATTATTATGTTAATCACATGCGTCGACTCTCTAACGGGATATTCTATGGTGTCCATAGGACACCATAAAATAGTGTCCAATGGACGCAGTGGCAGCCTCCTATTGGATGCATTGGGGGCTGGGCCTTCAATGAAAAGGAGGCTGTCACATACTCCATCAGACTCCATAAATGTTGTCCGATGTACTCCACAGACGGACCGACTGTCTAACCCTTTACTTGGTCCCTAGATGAGTTTTGATCACCCACTAGACGTACACTAGTAGTGATAATAGGAGAATTCATATGTAAGATAACTCATATCAAACAATTTACACGTGGATTGTCCTCTCTAGATTGGGATTGATGGCTTGGCCAGGTCTAAAAACAAGTAAACATCTCTAACCACCCTTGTTTTCTAGCTTGTAATTATCCTAATTAATTAATTCATGGCCAAATTATTACGTTAATAAATACAATAATACTACCTGTCACCTTTAGTTATGATCATTATCTTCTCCATATGAAAATACAATAGTCTGTCAACTACATGTCCAGTAAAACATAAAAACCTATGATTAATTTGATTTTACTTATTATTTAACGCTTTACATAAGCGTCTTGATGACACCTATATGTAATGACAAGAGAAATGATACATATATGCTACTATTTGTATTGCCAAGACATACATGATTTAATGACATTCGAGTGTGTTTTCACACTCTTTACTCGGTTTTCGATTTCTCTTACCTACAATTTCACTCTAATATTCAAAAGAAACAGACAAAGAGTATGGCAAAAGAGATGTGATTACAGTTGATGTAAAAGTGATGTGACCTATTGAAAAATCAACTTTATTACACTTTTATAATTATACCTTTTTATTCAAATATCATAACTCTTTTTCTGATGGTAAATAGCATCAGACAATCAATATGATTCTTTGGGCCATGTAGCTGCGATTCAATCATAAACGGGGCTCTGTTTATTTGAAGATGTCAAAGGGAAATTAGATAGGAATCTAACGAGATGTGCTATTTATACATATAATATGTGTAAAATTTATACACACACTCATACCGATCTTCAAAAGTTGTCTTTTAAAGTCTCAGACATCTCTCTCTCTCTCTCTCTCTCTCTCTCTCTATATATATATATATATATGCTAATGAGATTCTGGAATCCAGAATCTCAGTTATGGCTCTCTGGAACAGATTATATTTATTTATATACTGTTCTTTTTATTTTTGCCTATTTTGTAAAATAGTTTATTCAATTTGTAAATGGCACAGGCGGTTACATGCCGCTATTTGGTACGAATCAATTTTTAGCTTAACCGCCCACTTCTATGATTTCATTCACAGTTTACAATACATATTATTATTCAACAAAATAACAATATATATATCTATAAATGCTAATGAGATTCTGGAACCTAGAATCTCAGTTGTGGCACCCTGTAACAGATTCTATTTATTTATATACTATTTTTTTTATTTGTGCCTATTTTGTAGAACAGCTTTTTAAATTAATAACTGGCACAGGCGGTTATACGCCACTATCTGGTATAGATCAGTTTTTAGCCTAACCACTCACTTCTATGATTCTATTCACAGTTTACAACACATATTATTATTCAACAAAATAACAATCCACAGGAAATGAAATAAGAAATGGATTTGGTTACTTTTATCGCAATTTCTTCAGCTTATAAACCTCAACTCAACTCCTTCATATATCCTATAGGCGAAGAAAAGGATGATGAATATTTTTCCTTGGGATTCGCAGAAAAATAGTTGAATTAACCATTTAATAGAAGTTTCTAACCAAATAATCAGAAAACCGTAACCTTAAACAGTATGAATATGTAGATATCAATGCGTTTGGAGAGGAGGAAAAGTGATTGGAAACTGAGACTCCAGCGACTGAAACGAGTGTGTGATACGAATTCATAAATTTTAGAGACGTTAGGCATTGGAGGAAGGATAGTAGTATCTTCACACATTTTTTTTCAAACAAGAAATTATTCTTAAATGATCTTACATATCTCATGATTTTCCTTCAGAGTTTTGCGACTAAATATTTAATTAAGTATTGGACTCACTGAAAGTTGAGTATGATTAAGATTTATGAGAGAAGCTGATGGTGAAGTATTGATTACTATGGAGGGATGATTGTGCATTTGCTTGAAACTCCCATTTTGTCATATTTATCTTTTCGTTAATTTTATTTCTTTGGTCATGTGAATGATAGATTTGATAAACACATAGACATAAATAAACATGTCAAAATTATAGAATCCAAATCTTATCATATCTATTCTAATGCATTACAGGAACTACATTACGTATTTTAATTTTTTTACACACTTAAAAGACACTCTTTCATATGTATTATATCATATCATGTATTTTAAAGCTTTTACACACTTCAAAAACACTCTTTAATTTGACTCTTTATCTTGCTTCTTTCAATGAGCATTTATTTTTTTCGACTTACTCATTTTTTTTACATAGTGTTTTTAGAGCCAAACTTGATCGCTATATATTTGTATTACTTCCCAATTTTCAACTACCTTATCCACTCATTTTGATTGTTAATTCTTTGTTTTATGGTTGTCACAATAGATGTGCCTCAAAGGATCAAAAAGAGAAGAAGCACAAGGAGAATGCAACTGAGGATTCTATTTTTATCTTTTGGTTAAATTGGTCATTTGTAAATGAGTATAGTAGTTGAATGGAGAAAAATTACTGCCCCAAGAATTTTATCTATATTAATATCACCAGTAGCTATCATTAAGAAACAATTCAGCTAAAAAGACATAATTATGTTTGATATAATTATTTTTTTGTTGATTGAAGAATTATTTTTTATGTAATTTTTATTGAAGTGTGATAGGTTTAGGGAAATTTTGTTATTTTGATGTGAGAGGAATATGATGAATTAAAACTTTAATGTTTTACTTGAACTAAACTTGAGAAAATAGAAAAATAAAAAACTTCATATTTTTCTTGACTCTTGAAAGTAGACAACAAATAGAACTAAACTTTATATTTTGTTTGATATCTGATAATGATATCAAACCAACAAATAAAATGACAAATGTTATACAAAAGAAAGTATTTCAAAATTTGTAACATGTAGATATCAAACCAACAAATAAAATGACAAATGTTATACAAAAGAAAGTATTTCAAAATTTGTAACATGTTCCAATACATTTGTTAGTTTAATAATGAAATATATGTCCGTGCAACGTATAAGAGTGCAATTAGTTTAAACAAATACATAAGGAGTGTGTACAAATTTTATACATAAAATATGTACGGATAGTATTTCTCAAAATGTTAGTAACTCATTGTTTTCACGAATAATAATTTAATGCCACTATGCCAGATAAAAGTAACACATTGTTTCACAGGACGTGCATGAAAACATGAATACACGAAACTTCTAGAGTCCAACCATATTATCTAATAGACAAAAGTAAACTTGTAAATTCAAATAATCTCTAGTGGTTAAGTTCTCCTACGGCTAGCGCTTTTCACTTATGTTACATTGCTCACCAAGCTTTAATTTGATTCGTTATGGCCATCAAACTTTTTGATAGGTTATAGGGATGCCATCAAACTAGTTAGCAGAAATGTCTAGTAATTGTTTAACAGTTTCAACTGATCATTTTCTGTTTTCTCATTTATTTAAAAGTTGTACGGTCGGCAAATCGGTTGTGCCCCTAACCTTTTCGGTTAACAATTTACTAATTTGATTGGACAAACTAAAATTTGTTATGAAGTTTGGTGGTCAATATAGAAGTTAAAAGTTTGACGACTATGACGACACAAAGTAATAAGCATGGTGGTGAATGAAGAAGTTAATATCAATCAGTTAACATTAATTAATTTAATTTAATTTGGATTAAAAAATTAGAGAAAATTAATTTATAGTAGGGAAGTAAACAGTCTCCAACAACTCTTGCTAGTTGCTACAAAGTTGAAAAGGTTGAGGTCATTACCTTGTGAATAATTTAATGGCGGCTATGTTGACGTGAAGAAAAGTTTAACCTAATTTTGGCGGGCTTGGTATTCTTTTAATTTTTTTTCTCTGAGTTAATTAGCAAAATCAGGCGGATGAGCAATTTTTTTCCCATCTCTCCTTTTTTTTTTTTTTTTTTCAAAAATCAGGTATGTGACGGTGAGTGCGAGTGTAACTGTGACTAATCGGAGTTGAGTTGTTGTGACTCACTGGAAATTATTTGTCTTTCTTGTTGGTAAAGAAGATGATAGTTTTCCTGCCAAAGGTGTGGCGGGAGATCAAGACTATTTTACATTAAAAACGATCTTCTATCATATATCTCGTTGGATTATCCAACCATACGCACAATTGACCGTAGATCATTGGACAACTCACGTATAAGATGTCTTACATACGTGTCATTCAATAATCTCTCATCACGCACACATCTAGCGGGATTATGACAGAAGATTGAGACTAAAATTTCATTTCATGCTGATAATTTCAGTAAGAATATTCAAAGCTGCCATTTTGGAGATGAGACAACAAAAGTAAGAAACTTGAGAATTTTGAGGGGATGTATTAATAATTCAATTTAGCTCCCTCCCTCTTACGCCGTCGACTCTGTCAGTCAGCCGCCTGCTCATATTAAAATTCAGGCATATATTATGCACATGGTATCTAATGTTTAGAACGATGGGGCTTCTCTTTCCCAATCGAATTATTATTATTATTATTATTATTATTATGACGATGATGATGACGATGATGATGATGACGATGCTTTATTCCAAGTCAATCTGTCTTTGTAAACCGCTGTCAAGTTTGATCACTTAATAAAAACAAGTGAAATTTGAAAATATAAAAGAGTCTAGAATTTTACTATTGGCCGTTAATACTTGGCAGGTTAAGTCTTTGACCTTAATTGAGTTGATGAATTCATAAGGCGGTCACATGAACGCTTCCTACTTGATTCGACAAGATCGCCCCACCCTTCGATTTACTAAATTTCAACTCATGAGTTTACGCTGATCACTTCTTTAAAACAAGTGAAATTTGAAGATATAAATAGTACTTAGCATACATTTCTTTAAGCCCTTAAGCTTAATCGAATTAATGAATTCATCAGTTGGTCTCAGGAACACTTCCCACTTGATTCCATGACATAGCCCCCCCCCAACCCAAAACACATACCCCCGCCCCCCCCAAAAAAAAAAAAAAAAAAAAAGAAAACACACGCGAGACTAAATTTTCAACTCATGAGTTCAGCCTAGTCACAATCCCCGATTGTAAAAATACTAAATTACTTCATTTATATTTATTGATTATTTTATTCAATGGAGAATGACCTTATCCTCAATTATTAATATATAAGTACATCCATAATCCATAATCTAGAACATGTTATTTCCGTCTTCAATGGCGTGTTTTCTTTCTTTCTGTTTTTTTTCTAGAAGTCGTCGCAGGCATTTTGTGTTCTGTCATTTGACTATTCAAGCTCTATCTGACTATTTGAACGTCACATGAAGGTCCATCGAGTGTTATTTTCAATTATTAATAATGACTGTTGGTAGTTGAGATTGTATTCTTCCTATTTATAATAATTAATAAAGGATTATTGTTCTATTATTATTATTATTATTATTATTAGATTTTTTACCTTTGCGTTGCACGGGTATAGCGGGGAAAAAAAACAATTGGAACATATACAGATTCAAACATCCAGTAGTTTACTTATAATTTTTATCGTTTTAATAGGCCAAATCAAAATTCAAATAAAGTCCTACATGTTACTATTATTGGTTATAGTGAGACGTCATACAATAAAAAGTGATAAAAAGACGTAAAAAAATATAAACAAAAATTAAAACAATTCAACAATGACGGAGGAAAAGTAATCATAAAAATGATTTTGATCTTGAATACATATTACATATTATGGTCACATTAGTAATTTAAAACAAAATACATTACAATAGAAAACAAAGGGTTATATAACTTTTCCTCCCACTACAACAGTTGGCTGCTGGACTGCTTCTCATATAGAGCATTCTTCCAAGATCTTGCACAATAATTAATAAGTCGATGTCCCAATAATTTGAAGGCTCGATTAATCATAAGGATGAGTATCGTCATAGGGTATTTTCATTCTTAAATACTACTTTCACTTGTTCAATGATTTCCAGAAACATATTCAAAATAGTAAAGCCATTGCAAGCAGATTCAGAACTTGAAAAGCAAAAACCAACCATACATTAATCAAATTTTAAAAGCAAAATAAAAATAGAAACATTGAAGGAATATAAACTAATCAACCTACATAAGATAAAGCACATATTCAAGAGAGGTGATAACAATACTTCCCAGTGACTCCTTGTGCTTAATATTGAATCAAACTTGAAAAATTATTCGACTACCTAACATTTCACTCCTGCACAACCAAAACATTAATAGAAAATAAAAGGTTGACTGTATAATAAAATTTGTCAATCAAACCCTCCCCTATAATTCCCCTTTATAATAATATTAAAAAAATTAATACGTTTCTTTAATATGTTAGCCAGTTAGTTGGATGGCAGCGAATTTTCGTTTGGCTGGGGGGTTGGAGAGATTTCGAGTGGGAATTTAAAAAGGAGAGGGAATGAACAATTTGAAATTTTTGGTTTAGGCGCCCCGGGAGTGGCAAAGATATCAAGAGAGATACCGGTCTTTTTTCAATACAACCTATACATCAGTTCTTGTGCAAAGAGATGACCTAAATGTGAGTCCATTCCATGTGATCAAGATATGTGGGGGAGAATGTATCAGGTAGGACAGGTGTCTCCGGTGAACATGATTAGGAGGAGTGGTTGGGGAAGGCAAAATATCACGGTATTTTGGGTCAGGTAATATCTCGGGAAGAGAATCTACACTTGACTGGTACACGACACACCACGTAAATATTCAAATTTGAGAAGACCAATCTACGCTTGAAATTTCTGCTAAATTTGACAAGAAATCTGAGAAGATCAATCTACCCTTGACATCTCCGCTGCAGTAGACTGTTAATTCAGTCATAACATACAGCAGCAACCCGCACAAATCGTCATCCGAAGAAAAGAAGTGAAGTACATACATGCGCAAAGAACAATCCTGACTGAAAAAAATAGGCACCAGAAATTCGCCAACTTTAAATCAGATAGAAGTCGAAAATATAGCTTTATTACCTGACAAATAAATTACAACAGCGAAATGGAGTGCATCTAAGTTGAGAATAAATATTTACAGTGACAATCCTAGGAAAGAAATTCCTCCCCTTTCATTTCCATTGAAGGAATTTCTAATTTATGATAGGGCAATCAATCATTACTAGGTTCTATTGCGTCTAGAAGGTGACCGTTTTTAGCAATTTGCTTCAGGTCTATGATGTAATTGTCTCGAAGAAACCCGAAACCGAATGTTCCATTTTTGTACTGCCATATTCTTCCTTCACACTGTCCAGGATTCGTAGTGGTCGCCTGCAAGTCTGGATCTGACCAAATCATAGCTTGAATTGATGAAAAGCATGTGGGAGACAGCTCCATTATCCGAACACATCTGATCATCTTCACTGTGATATGATTCTGTAGGGGGTTGTGGATGCAAGCGACTGCTGAAGATATGACCTTCTTCAGCAGGGAAAGGAGGATAGATCAATGTAGTACTTGATGTCCAAAACACCGGGGCATGACAGGAAAAGGGTTTAGAGGTGTCCCCAACTTTTCGGCAAGCAATACCCCCAATGTCGTCATAAGACACTAGATAGAAATCCAAGCTCATATCATCACAAATTCCCTGCAGCAAAGATGGAAAAAGAATAATATAGAAGGAAAGAAAAAAGGGGTGGAAGAACACACACAGACACACAAGACACACTTTCTGAAACTTATTTATCCTGCTAGGGTAGATAAATTTTTTTGCGGTAAGCTCACCTAGATACAGATTCTAACAGCATGGTACTGGCACACGAGAAGGATAAGTTATATCATACAGCCATGGAAAGATCATTTCGGTAAAATCAAAAAGAATTATTCACCATGGTTACTGAGAAAATGATTAATCAGAACTAGGAATCTCTTCCGATGTTTAATATGAAAAAAAGATATACTTAAAATGAAGAACACTAGACCATATGACTGCAGAGAAATTCAGCTTCCAGGATTAAGACAAGATGTCCTAGATTGAGGGAGCTTTTATTTTAGCTAGTAGCATGCAGCTAGGACATACAGGGCTACTCACTTCTCTAATTGAAATTATTTGATTTTAGTTCATGAGGTTGGATTGCGGTGAAACAGTCACAAATCCCAAAAATATTAAGTGAGAAAAGACCATCGGAAAAGTAGATATCACATATCAGTAACAATCAGGCAAGCAATGGCAGCTTAAGAGTTAGCAGCACACTTCTCAAGTGCCTCTTAAGGGCATGAATCGGAATGTTTAAAAGACTAAGCCTATAGCATGGTATTAAGAGTAGCTGTGGACACCTCAGGAGGAGAGCATTAAGGTATCTGCTTCTGAAGACAATGAAAAGCGGGGTTGGTTTTAGCAAAGAGGCAACAGAAGGATGCTGATTTTGGAGGGGAGGAAGGTACACAGACACAAGTAGTGCAAAGTGGAGGTAGCCGATGCTTGGGGTTATGCTATAAAGGGCACTGATGAGAGACAAAGTACAGAACATGCTTTCAATTTTAGAATTGTTTGATGGATAGCATCATTGTTTTAAGGAATCTGATGGACCCCCTATTCAGCACACTTACTCAAGGCGCAAAAAGAAGGCAGGGGCAGAAAGGGAAGAACAGGCAAAAGAATCAGCATGTGCAATGGGCAGGCAGTTAGAACAGTCACTGGGAACCATCGAAACATCTTATAAATAGGACAAAAGAGCAATCGGCAAGAAGGAATTCAAGAAGCTGAGGGACAGCGTGAGCCTCTCAAAAGCTCACATAATATCAATTCTTTCATTATTTGTTTTCATTCACAGTATTGTTTCTTTTGTTTTGTTCCTTATATTCCAGATCTTACTCAGAAAGTACCCATAAGAAGTTATTTCCCAATTCTGTTGTCTTAGTTGAATTCTCTTTTCATTGATCTAAAAGCCAAAATACAAAAATATCCGGAGTTTATCAGAATCAACCACAACAAATATGATCTTGATGGCAGGGATCAAAGGGTTAGCCCACGTGGTTAAGGGCCTAACCCCTTACCGGGATTACCCGGGTTCAAATCCCCACAATCCCCCTCTCCCCATCCCCCTTTGTACCAAAAAAAAAAAAAAATGATCTTGATGGCTGTTCTAATATTGTTATTACCAAACACCAGTTTAGGAGTAACAAAAGGTGTGAGAAAGGGTCCTTAGTGAGAGACACAGAACACAATGTGCTTTTACAACATTGAAATTGTTCAAAGACATTTCTACTGCTAAAACACAAGTTCAATCCAAATTGTGGAGGAACTACCAAAACTAGTTGGTAGGAAGGCAGACAAACGGGACCATTTGGTAATGGGAATCAACTTGGGATATTGTCGTTTCCAGGAATTAATCACAAAATATATGAGATTGAGAACGAGCTAAAAAATGTCGCTTCTATTACACTAGTTTAGGATACAAGACAAATACATGAAGACTGTAAAGAAATGAAATGGATGAAATTCCACTTTCAGTTTCAGTTTTGGAATACAATACAATCTCATCAAGAATGTAAGAAATGAGAAGGGCAAATTTCAGGTTCCAATTTCAAATTAGAACCAAACCAAGTTTTGCTTCTTATGCAGAGAAACATTATGCGAACCATGGTCTTGTTTTTTAATTATTTAACGAGCATACCAGAAGCTGAAACTCGGGAAGGGATTTGCAGCAAAGGATACTTTCCACTACCAATACTCAAAATCAAACCAAAGGAATTCAATACTTCTACACACTTCCTCCACATACTTTGCAGCAATTCTACAAATGAAAGGAGTATTATCAACACATGAAATCAACTGGCAATCAGACAGGACTTCTGATGACCTTGAAGAAATCACAACATAACCCCAAATCTTAAATCAAGTTGGAATTTTGCAGCAGTAAGCATTATCACAACAAAAGCTGCCCCAATTATGCCGGGCTTCATAGTTGCTAATCTTACCTATTACTATATAGGCATCTATTCCAATTTAATTTAAAGATAACACAACCAACCCCAAAACACTGTCCACAAAATCAACAATCTATCTAAGTAAAACATGCCTGAGTTCAATACCGAGAAAACCAATCAAATTGACCACAAAAATATATTTTGCAAGATTCACTACCTTCCAGAGGCCTTGCAATGGCCGTGCTAGTGTGGGCGAGCAATTTGCAATTTTCACAAAATGCTCGGGCTCCCATTTCCTCATTCTCCCCTGCTTCTCCTTCTCCCTCCTCCTCTGCCTCCTTGACACCCCATTACCACTGGGGCTTGTTCTATTGGCCAAATACTGATAAAACTCCGACATTAACCGGTCAGGTGGCGACCCACACGTGTTCTGATACTCCTCTCCTTTCACATTCCCCGAACTCGATACTCTCCCAAAACCTAAATATCCCAAATTTTCCTCCACCACCACATGGCGTTTTCCCATGAAACTCACATTTACCTGAATCAACTCATTCTCCAAAGTACCGATTTTTTTAATATCCATCATTCGATCATCCGAAAACTCAAATCTCCCCTCGGGATCCAAGTAATTCACAGGCTCGCCCTTGGAAGTAACGCTCATCCACAAAAATGGCGATCTAATTACTTCATAAGAGCCATTTTTCGAAGGAGAGATTCTTGATCCAGTAATATAAAAGGGACCCCACTCGAAATATACAAGCGGAGCATGCGAAAAATTAACAGGCTCAGCTGCCGTGATCCCACACCGGCGCCAGAAGCCAATGAGGTTCTCATACTCACTGAGAATCAAATACAAGTCCTTATACGAAACTTTGCCCAGACCCCATCTCTTCAAAACGGTGCAGGAGCCCCACCTGCGGTCACACATAGAGAACCAGAGGCGCTGGTCATACCGGCAGAGGGAATCGAATTTCTTCGATGTGCACGCGAACGGCGCCAGCTCCGATGGATCAAGAAATGATAGTATGCAAAGCTGCACGTCCTCCGGGAAATCCGAAAACTATAACGGCTCTGAATCTTGGGATTTCACTTCCATTTGCTGTTCTGCTTCAATAATCTCAGATCTTTCAGACGGAAATTGAGTACAGGGGAAGACATACCTATGAACGAATGGCTTGCAGGCGCAGCGGAGCGGAGAGCTATTGAGGGGAAGATTCCATCAGCCAAACGGATTATTCTATCAAATCTTTGGGACGATGAATTTGGGGGAAAATGGTGAAATTGTTCGAATGTGTTGGAATAAAATTGTAGAAGAAATTCCAAAAAAGTCCAATTTTTAATTGGGATTTCCAAACATTAGGCTTAGGGTTTGGCGTTAGAATGAAATTGTAAATTTGATGAAGTAGAAGGATATAATTGATATTTTAGACAAAAAAAAAAAAGAAAAAAATGTCATTTTGTCCAAGAGTTATAGAAAGTGATTTTTTTTCTTTTGCTTAATTTGATGCGTGATTATATTGACACACCTGTTTTACTAAATACACTATAGTTTAATTGTGTTCAATATCTTTTATTTTTTTAATATTTTTAGATTAAGACATTAACTTTTTCTTTGTCATATTTTTATTCTTAATCTTCAATCGATTATCACATCTTATATCTAATAATGATTTTCTTCTAAAAATTTTAGTGTAAGAACCACTTAAATCTTTTAAATAAATCAAAAAATAACATCCATAAAAGTAATATATATATTTTCTATGATTCCAAGACATATGAGTGAAATTTTTTGAATAATAACCATTATTAAAAAACAAGATATAAAAATTAATTAAACGGTTCAGAAAAAATGCAATATGATTTATTGGGACATAAACTTCACAAGTTATAAGGATTAAAGACCTTCAATGTAATAAAAATATGGTGTAACTATAAAAAAGTGTTGTGTGGATATATTTTCCCTAATTTGATTCTCGTTATTCTTTTCCATTATTACAATATAAATTTCACTCACTAATTTGGTAATTATTCAAATATCATTACACATTTCTAACTTAACTTCAATTAAATCTCTAGCAATCAGTTTAATTCATTATAATTTCACATTATTATAATCATTATTATTCTGAAAACCGAATTGGACCAGACAATTTAACTGGAAAAACCAAGAACTTGCAGGAAAACCTATCCAGATCACTAAAAAACCAATCATTTAAGAATTGAATTGGAAACTAAGAAAAAGCAACCCGAGGAAAATGGCTGGTTCAATAGGAAAAGAAATTAAGGGCCTGTTTAGTTAAATTTATAAAGAGAATTTATAAAGAGTGAAAATGAGTTGTGGAGATTTAATTAAAATTTAAAATGTGTGGTGATTGTTGAGTATTTGTCAAATCAATAGTATGTGAGTTTATAAATAGAAAAAATAAAGATTGCGAAACAAGCTATAATTTTTTTATAAAAAGATGTCAAAAATTTTTTATTATTTAATTAAAACCGGTTCAGCTTCAATTCAACCTCGATTTGACATTTTGACCTTTAAACTATTGCCTTCCCTGATTTAATGGCATATATTCGATTTTTTAAACATTGTTGATTGTAATTTGATTCTTAAGAATCAAACGAGCACTAAATTTCGTCATTTTCTGAAATTTTCCACATTTCACTTAAGGTTAATGATATGAATAGTCACTCAACTTCGTTCTGTATTTCAAGGCAGTCACTAAACTTTAAATTTGTTATTAACAGAAGCTGAATTTTACTCTCTGTCTACACACACATTGAATATCACAAGGGGAATATCGAGGAGGGAAATTGAGCTCTAAACGTAAGGTATGAGAAATCCACTTAAACTTAAGTTGAACTTTACTCTAAATATATTTAGTTGGTCACTAAACTTAAGATTCTTTTTACAATTCTCAAGTAAGCATCCAAACCCTTTACTTGTTCATCACGGGTCACATTTCTTTTGAGTAGATTTGTTCAAAGACAAGAAAAATCTGCATTTAAACTTCAATTTTGTCAAATGATGTCAAATGTCGTCACCCACTTCACAATTTTAAAATAAGAAAGCAAATGGTAATATTTGGGTTTGCCGCCTCTAAACAAACCAATGTGTGATAAAAAGCACGTTCAATGTGTAATAAACTATAAGGCGTGACGAAATATGAAATTCAAACTTTGAACATAAGTGCCGTCTAAGCGAGCTTTTTAGAACGCTGATAAACGGGTTGTTATCAAAAAAGTGAAGAAAAGAAGAATGTATTTTGTTTTCCTAAAATTTAAAACACAGAGCATATACTCCTTCAGTTCTTAAAGATATTTTGATAGTTATTTTTACACAAATTAAAAAACGATAGTTAATTAATATAAGTGAAACATTAAATTTTACCTGTATTTTTCATTATACATATATATATATATCATTATATCACATTAATTGTTTAAAAACACTTCCAATTCATATAAGTAGTTGAAGTGAACTAATAACAAGATCTGTTAATTAGGAGTATATATAAAAATGAAAAATTAAAGACATGCTCAATATAATAGGTGAACTATATTTTTAAGACAGACGAAAATAAAATAAAAGACTATCTTTATGAACGGAGGAAGTATTATATTTATTATTATTATTATTATTATTATTATTATTATTATTATTATTATTATTATTATTATTATTATTATTATGTGGGCATTTATGTGTGAATCACAAAAATAAAATGAAATTTATGCTAAACTCCTGCTTTTGTCAAACTAGTGAGGGCACATACTTAATATTGTATATTAATGTAAATTGTTTCTCAACTTTACAATTGGATGCAAAATAAATGTATATGATCTTAAACATATTGTTAACAGGTTGGAATGTAAAGAATAAAAAAAAAATAAAATAAAAGTTTATATGAAGAACAATAGAGCATCCAATAAACAAAAACATGAGTTTCTGTTGAATTGAATTCAAGTATGCAAGAAGCAAAGTTCAATGGGAAAATCAATATTTAATTGGAGATGCAAACTTTACATAGCATTTGTGGTTTTCAAATGTGTACACAGTACCTTTGTCTTTCAATAAAACTTGCAAGAATACAAAGTTTATTGCAAGAATACAAAGTCTCACATCATCAATATAGCATCAGATTACATAATTCTCCAACACATTTGACACCTCTTGAAAAAAAATTCTACAATGTTTCAAGTCCATATATAAGACTAATATGCATTGCCCTTATTGAATTCTATTCTACGCGATACAAAGATCCTTGAGCTCAGATCACATATCATCCCAAACCAACACAGCTTCTCTGTCACCTTACAGTCTTTTTAGTCTCAATTTGCAAGCAGCCTTGTTCAGAAGGCATAAGAAAGCTTCCCCAATCAACAACAATTTCATATCTTGCATTGTTAAGTGAAAGAACTATCAAAATGACAAGTTACCAAAAGAAACCAATCTGTTCTAAAATTGAGCCCAATCATTGACCTAACTAATCTACCTGAAAATAAAAGGAAAAAGAAGGCAACAATATCATAATTTAATTTGAATTCGTGTATGTCTAGAATAGAGAAATCAATATTTATAATGGTCTAATGTTGAAATAGTAGTCCTTTTCAACCATATTCCATACTTTCTACTTTGACATACATGCAAATGTATTTCAATTTCATATATCAGTCAATTAACTAAAAGCTAAAGATTTTCTACAGAAGTTCTCATAAATGAATAGGTGAAAATGCAGTAATAAAATACCTAAGTTGCATAGAAAATTTACCAACAATGCTATATCTTATAATATTATTTTCATTTTAATTACAAAAGCACACCAAATATCCCGCAATACTATCACCATAAAATTTTATAGATAATGGACATACATAAAACTGGAGTGGTTTGAAAGATAACCAAATGCCTTTCCTTGTACTATCTGCTAGTTATTTTTTAGCCCTCTCTTCAAACTTGCTCAAAGATGCACTTTGGCATGCAGAGCTAGAGAGAAACTATATCAAATTTTAGATGACATATATTCAATCAATGGCTTAAAAAAGAGTACAAAATCTAAACTCGTTATATTGTACCAAGGTCGAACTTTACTTTACAAAATTAAAACTGGCTTGCCCAAGACTAATAGATAAGCAAAACTATATTATTTTTTTTTGAAGTAGCAAAACTATATTATTTGGTTTTGTCATAAACAACAGGGAAGAATTATGTAAATAAAAAATTATGTTTGTTTGTAATTTAGAAATTAGAACAGAATAAAGTTTAGTTTAAAAAAAAAAAACTTGAAATGAAAGTAATAATAAAAACGAAAAGAGATCAGCACTCAAAGTCTCAAACCCATAAATGTGGTGAGCCATCACACTATATCCAGCTAAGAAGTAAGAACACCTCCAAATGTCTACTTCAACAAATATAGTTTTGCTGCAAAGCACAAGAAAAATAAAGCAATTATGAACAATATGAGATCTATCAGAATTGCGTTAAATTGAAAATTGTCGAAAGGGAAAAGAAGGATACATCTTCTTCTATAATAAAATACGAAAAAAGTAAGAAGAAATCGGAAAACAAAAACAAACGGAGAAAAAAAAGAAAAAGAAATACCGGCAACCGACCACAATAGCGACCTGAAATCCTTCACAAGATCCGACCTTTGAACCAAAAAAAAAAAAAAAAACCCAAAATCAAAAGCAAAAAACAGATAACAAGCAAGATCAGAAGCAAAATCAGAAATGCACAAGTTTTTCGTGGAGTATTAGTCAAATTACGTTATTGAATTCAAGCCACCTTATGAGATTAAATGGAGAAAGACGCAATGTCGAGCGTGTTTTCCTCTTTTGGCAGTGGATTAAATGGAGAAAGACGCAATGTCGAGCGTGTTTTCCTCTTTTGGCAGTGGAGACGAGGAGGAGATGGGTCAGCATACATTGAAATGAGTTGTTCGTACAGACTTGGGCCTCTACATAAACGACGTCATTTCCGTTCAGGGTAAAAGAAAACACACAAGAATGACGTCGTAGAAGAATGAACAGTAAAATTGAAAGTAGCCCTTTTATGTGTATAGTAAGATAAGATAAGATAAGATAAAGTAAGATAAGATAAGATAAGATTAACAAATTCTTTTTTTGACCAGTGACGAGGGAATAGAATTTTTTGAAGTTCATACGTGGGGACATAAGTGATATCCATTGTGATATCCACACAAAATACACAAATTTACTGCACAAATTTTCATCGTTTATTTCTCTTTATTCTATTTGTATTTTAAAATATAAATTAAACGCTAACACTAACACCGGAAGAATCTTATAGGATTAAGTTTGTTTTAACATCTCATGTTACTTGTTACTATTGGATATCACCACTTCTCGGAGAAATTTCTAGTACTCAAGGAATACTGAATACTTAGTACTCATCATCAATAAAAAATTCCATATGTGGGTTCAAGGCCGAATTAAACAACAAACTAGGGCCTAAAGCCACATATGAATTCTTGATTTGGCAACATATGATGAATTAGGTGATCCTTGTGTACTAGGAATAGAGGATGAAAATAAGATGACATTTCCAAAATTTCACGCTGCGTACAAGTGAAATACACATGGCGTGCATCAACACACGACACATAGGATGGAAAGGTTTGTTAAAAAAACCTCTGGAAGGTTTTTGAAAATTTTCCTAAGATGACATTGAGATATGAAAACCATTTTTTAATCGAAGTACAGAATGCTAAATTCAGATACATACCAGATTCTTCAATTCTGCATTTTACTAAAACTAAGAACCTAAATAACACAATCAGACCGCCTATTCTCTAGTCCACAGTATGGTTCCAGACCTGATGGAGTTTAAAGAGTTGTTTGATCTAAACCCGAAAATCCAAAACGCAAACCACATTGTTTGCAAAACAAGCAGCGATCTTATCGCCTTCTTTGTTCCAGCAAACTTCAAAAATTCCACCATTTCCACTGAATGTTCTAACAATCCTAGCTTCCTTCACTGACCATATGTGCATGCATTTATCCAGTGATCCGCTGGCCAAATACTCTCCGTTTGGGCTAAATGCAACTGAGTAGACTGGTTCCCTGCATTTCAAAGAAATAGAAGTGCCTCATAATTAACAAGAGTTGGAAACAAGCACATATATGCATGTATGTATGCTAGTAACAAAATTATCTAGAAGAAGACTCCAATAAGGTTCCTTTCTACCTGAGAAAACAGAATTATCTAGAAGCTTACTTGTGGCCATTCAAGCTGTGGAGAAGATGCCCAACTTCCACATCCCACAGCTTTATGGTTGAGTCAAAGGAGGCACTGCAAATCATGGGGAAAAGAACACAAATTAAGTAGCAAATTATATACATATAAACATTTATATTCATACCTTTTGGCATGAATAAAACTATGTAAACGAGGGTTTGTCAGTTAGCAATATATTAGAAACAATCATCGGAAAAACTAATACCATCTCCCCCTGGATAATTCAAGTGCAATCTTCACCTGTGGAACAACAAATTATTCACCATAATATCTTTCAACAAATAGCATGCGAACCTGTACCTCGCAAGCACCAATTGTCGATTTGGGTTGTTGGTACCAGGCCCTGTAGGACTCCATCTAACGGTGTATATCTCCTATAAATAGTATATAGATATCAGAAAGGCTGTATTCATAATTAAACAAAATAATGATCAACATAAACAACTTCAAGCCATACCTTAGCATGCTCCTTCAGATCAAGCAAGTAGGTGTCCTGTTTCATGCTCCATATCTGTATTTGCAATGAACTGCCAGTCAATTATATACACTCGATTTAAATTCTGGAGCAGATATAGGACTACTATTGTCAATTACATTGTCTGCCCAGTCTATTCTGGAAGATTGCAGGAACAGGATTATAAATCAAGAAATTAGTTGTGCAATGCAGGCTAGTTTGTGCACCTCATCCTAAAAGCTTGGAACTAATAGAAGGAAAATAATTTTTTATTCTAATTTATTCTTCAAAAATGCTCCCGCCTGCTTTTGTTTTGTCATCTATGTATTGACATATGCACAATTCCGATATCAGTGAGACTCAAAAAAGAAAAGAGGCAAAAGAACTTGGCTTACTATGTCATCATCTTACACTATCTTATCCAAGTTTGAATCATCAGTGACTAGTGAAAAAAAAAGGATAAGAAACAGAACACAGTCCTTTTGTGGAAGAAAATGTATCTTACCTTTGCAGTAGAATCATCAGAACATGAAGCCAGAAGAGCACCAGTAGGATCCCACTTGATGGCATTAACTTCACCCTGAAGTCACATAACATATTCAGAAATTAACAGCAGTGTCAAAGGAAAAAAATTTAGCACAAAAATAATGAATAAATAAATAATCCTTATCCACACACCACCTCCACATTTGCTGAAAGCAGCCAACATTAGGTTCCCTAATTGTACTAATCATACAATGCCGTTCAAAAATACAAGGGATCTTCCCCGAAGATCAAGCCATAGTCCCTGGGAGGTACCGATCAATCAAACTTTTGAATTGTCGGGACATTTAACTCATCTCCAGATCAGACATGTCATCTCTTTCAACAAATACTTGAAAGTTACTAATTTCTATGTGATCCTATTTTAATTATAAAAAGTTTTAATTCCAAAAAGTTGATCAGCTGACAGTGTAGGTCACTGCAGGATAATATTGACATCGATTAAATAGTTATGCAAGAATATGTAACTGCAAAAACAAAACCTGATGCCCGGAGAAAGTTTTGATTGGTCGGCTCTCTCCTACTTTGCAGACATGTATCATGCCATCAGTTGAGCAAGTTGCAAATGAAACATTGTTTTTCCAATCAACGTCAAGAGCTGGAGCTGCAATGTAACATTTTATAACATATTTAAGTTTAAAAGAAACATGAATCTACTAGGTGGTTACTTTACTCAAACTAAATCCAACGAACAAATTAACGGGGTGTACAATTTTGATTCTCCCAAAATCAATTCTCACTCAAACTCATTTTCAACCACACATTAGCCTATTAAAATAATCTTACACGTAAATTCGTAACTTTTCCTTACTTTTCCACCACACATTCTCTCAAAAATCAGTTCTCAAAAAGTCAACTCTCTAAAAATCAAAACCGTACACGCCCTAGACCAAGAAATATGAATACAATAGAGGAGATAATCAAGAACCTGAGTGAAACTCAAATTGCTGTTTACATTCGCCTGTCTTAACATCCCACACAATAGCAGTTTTATCCACACTTCCACTAAGAAGATAATCTCCTTTCTTGTTCCACTTTAAAGAGAAAATTGGTCCTTTATGTTTATTTAAAGTATTAATCAACTCACCTGTAGAAAGACAGCTCGTTCAGAACTTAAATAGAATGCAGGTCATATTATCATGTAAATGCTAAAATAAGCCACGTGCAAAATGTATAACTATAGTGTAAAATTGTTTCTAAAGTAGATACTAGAATGCTGACGTAGCTGTCCCAGGCAGGCAGGCACTGAGGAAATATGATAGCCAAATAATACCAATAGAGGCTACATCACCCAAAAGAGTGAAACTCAAATTTCTGTTTACATTCGCCTGTCTTAACATCCCACACAATAGCAGTTTTATCCACACTTCCAATAAGAAGATAATCTCCTTTCTTGTTCCACTTTAACGAGAAAATTGGTCCTTTATGTTTATTTAAAGTATTAATCAACTCACCTGTAGAAAGACAGCTCGTTCAGAACTTAAATAGAATGCAGGTCATATTATCATGTAAATGCTAAAATAAGCCACGTGCAAAATGTATAACTATAGTGTAAAATTGTTTCTAAAGTAGATACTAGAATGCTGACGTAGCTGTCCCAGGCAGGCAGGCACTGAGGAAATATGATAGCCAAATAATACCAATAGAGGCTACATCACCCAAAAGAGTGAAACTCAAATTTCTGTTTACATTCGCCTGTCTTAACATCCCACACAATAGCAGTTTTATCCACACTTCCAATAAGAAGATAATCTCCTTTCTTGTTCCACTTTAACGAGAAAATTGGTCCTTTATGTTTATTTAAAGTATTAATCAACTCACCTGTAGAAAGACAGCTCGTTCAGAACTTAAATAGAATGCAGGTCATATTATCATGTAAATGCTAAAATAAGCCACGTGCAAAATGTATAACTATAGTGTAAAATTGTTTCTAAAGTAGATACTAGAATGCTGACGTAGCTGTCCCAGGCAGGCAGGCACTGAGGAAATATGATAGCCAAATAATACCAATAGAGGCTACATCACCCAAAAGAAGTGATCATTTCTATGTGTACATGTTCTTCAAGCAAGCTGGCAAATCCCTCTGAGAAAGAACTCAGGATTTCAACTCAATAATATCAATATATTTCAACTGAGTTCATCCAAAAGGAAAAGAAAAACTAAGTAACATATATTATTTTAAAAAAATAAATGACAAATTTATTTGACACCTCCTGCCTATTTTTGCAATATCAGTCTAAAAAAATTCTGTTATCGAATTCTTTTTTTTCTCTTCCCTTTTTTTTTTGGTGATATTTTTTTTCTTTTAAGAAATTCAATGCATATTATAAGGAAAGAAGAGAATCAAGAGAAATCAAGAGGGTACGGTGCAATGCCATATAAAAAAGGGTTGAAGAAAATCTCTGTACATTGGTATAACTCATCAACAAAATCCGAAAAATAAATAAATATATAAAAAGAAGAGTTAACAATTACCCCTGAGTGCTGAAGTATAAAATTTTATAGTAAATATGCATTCTGGTTAGTCAAATTTTCCATTTTCCATACAATATAGCATAGTGACCCTAGAACTTGTACATATCCCAGCACTACTGTTAAACCTGCCTAATTAAGATGGTGTTTCATCTTCCTTCATGTCAAGTCCATCTGTTTCCCAGAATACTGTCATCATTGCCATTCAGAAGGAAATAAAGTATTCTTTCTTGAGGGAAAGATCATCGGTACAGTAACTTGTCTCCTATTCAACATTTAGGTTAGCAAATAAATTACACTCTTCTAGGATGCATCTGTAGCTCGTGTGCTCTTCCGATCTTGGAATTTGCATTCCTCTTTTATTCATGTTAATTTATTATTCAATTCTTTCTAAATGACTATATGCATCTACCTAAAATGTGGAAATTTCAAAGCATTTTGCTGATTGTAGGTTCACAACTTGTGCGAGAGCTCACAGAAAAGAGGTGAGATAACGAGTGGAGGGTATCATCCTAGAGAAGTGCAGTAAATGTGTGATAAGGAGCGGGCATGAAAGCCTGCCTTGAGCTTACTCGAGCTTTTTGGAAAACAAGCTGCTACTGATGATAAGACACTCAATATGCAATAGAAATAGCTCTGCATGGACAATGTTATTATACTATAAAGAAAGCCAAGTAGCATAAATAAATTGAAGCACTTAAATTGCATGAATCACTTGGCATCACTTCACTATTAACTCTGTTTAGGGCCCAGACTTTTCATTTCTAAAGAAGCACCCATGTCAGGTACGTGGGAGATCGGAAGAGGGTATCAGATCCTTTAAGTCAAAAGAAGATCCTCTATATGCCTCCAAAAAAAATCTAAAATTGTAAATATATAAATTTTTAAAGTAAATTTTAAGTTTGTAAAATGCATACATGTAGTTTTCTCCAAAAATTTGGACAATATCTAAAAAGTATCCCAGTACAGATTTTAAAAAATGAAATATTTGACTCCTAGATGTGCAGCACCTGTATTGGGCACTCATACCCTTGTTTGAACAACATAGGTCTAGGTAACTGATGAAGACCAAAAAGAGCTGATTAGATGTTTAATCTTTATTTATTTGTGTTGGCTTATTAACAAGAATCATGTTTTCCCCATAAGTGGCTCTTCCGATCTCTGAATTAAATTTTGGGAATTGGTGATGCAATTTTAGTTGGTTTGTTTAGGCGTTTACATAAAAACCATAAGACTTAAAATGTTTCCATTTGATTAAAATTGCAAATAAAATTGTAAATTCTCCAATTTTATTAAATGCTCAGCATAAGGCCAGAAGTATCTTTGATGTCTAGTTTTCAAGCACCTATAGGAATCAAAAGAAACTAGAAGGAATCAACAACACTTTGATCATGTGCCCGTTCATCGTTTCTAGTAGACTGTATAATTTAATATAGTTGAAAATAGAGTTTCCATATTGATCTATTGCATGCCATGCATGTCATTTAACAAGTCTGCTTGTACAGTTTCCTATTGGGCATATGCCATTTCCTATTGATCAATGTCATCTTGGTAGAGCCTGAGCTAAGCCCTTACCAACCATATTCACGATTTCGTGCAGCACTAATATGGAATTTCATTTTAAGTAATGATAACTATTATATTGTGTTGTAAAATAATTCAAGCTCGCTATATCCTTCTCCATGTCAAATAGTTGGAGCTAACTTGCCAGCGCATTTAAAATACACCAGGTTTTCACTGTAGTTATACGGATTTCTATGCCAAGGCACATTTGAGCCTCTTACACAGAGTAGATCTATCCTATACAGGACAATCCTGTTTTCCTGTTTGACGAGCTTCCTTGCTTTTGAAGCACCAGTTGATTCCAAAATGAATGTCTATGAAGACCATTATTATGCTTCACTGGAAGGTCTCATCAATTTTCTTACTCTCTTGAAAAAGATTCATGGGCTCCAATACTGGAAGTTAACACCAGGACAAAAAAATGAAGAAATATAAAGATAAGTTTTTCCCCCCAGAGAGAGAGAGAGAGAGAGAGAGAGATTTATTTTGAGTGAATTTCTTGTATTTTGGTGATCCTATTTCGATCATTATTATGTTGAACTTGAAAACTTCCATGTTTATTTTTTAAGCAATTTTCCATTTTAAATAATTCAAATAAGCATGATAGATATAAAAAGTAATAGAATTTTTCCCAGACGTCTCTCCGAAGTATATGATTTTTCGTCTACTTCACTCTCTCCCTTTTGTCTTTGCTTCCATCTCCCTTTATGCGTCATACGCATTCTATACATAGGCATTTAACAATTAGTTGTACCATTTTCAGATTAACAGCATACAAAATATCTTACCATCTTTGCTCCATATTCTTGCCTGACCATCGTATGAACCTGTGGCAAGTAGTGTCCCCTCCACCTATCCATAAGCACATTCACAAGGACAATTAAATTTTAGATATTCATGTAATAAAGGATGCTAGGAGAACATAGAAGAATGATCCTAGAAAACTCACATTCCAATCAAGTGTTGTAACATCCTTGCTTTTCTCATTTGTTTTACCCTTGAAGTGCTTCAGCACAACAACACTCAAGGGGCCCTTTTGCATAGAGGAGCTACATGGCCCTTCCGCAATGGTCCAAATTCTAGCAGTTGAATCTCCAGACCTAATACAGCAGATCCATGACAGAATCAGATTACTTAGAACTTGGCAGAAGTACTATTTTTTCTTTCATTTTTTGTGGATTTATAAGAAACTATTTGAATAGTCTAATTACTTCCAAATAATATTTATGCAAGATAACATGGGCTAATGCCACCATCTTGTATAACATTGTTGCATAAGATGCCAAAATTCTACAGCAAAAATTGCAAACAAGATATTGAATGAAACAGAAAAAGTATAGAATATGCCTTCCCATTTAAGCTCTTGAATAAATTGATGGGAAATTAAGTCCTGTTGTCTGCCAAGATAGTGGAGAAACATCAATTTCCTTGATTACTTACAAGAGTACATAATTTGCCTGGACGTACATAGGAACCATAAACACAATCCAATAGTGTCATGAAACATGATACATAAAGGGACCCTAGATTTGTAGTAGATCTAAATGACTGAATATGTGTACCGTCTTACGAAAATGTGACTGACTTCAGTAAATCCAGAGTATCACATATTTTGGCTGAAACAAAAAATAGTGTGCATTGTATAGAAGTTCAAAACACGTTGCTCGGTACGTTTATGCATCTCACTCTGCAAGAAGCAGTCAGATCCCATGTTTGCTCAGATTCAGTAAATCAGTCAAAATTTAGAACTTCTTTGGAAGCATGTCACAAAGTTCTTCTAATTCTATGAGTTTAATTAATTTATAACCTAATGTTTATGCTTTGATATGGCCCTTGCACCATGTTCGTGAATGGAAAATCACAATAAGCTGTCTGTAGAGCTTAGATTGGGTCAAGCAGAAAAAGGGATAAGAATTGGGCAATTACTCTGCTAAATAGTGAATACAAAAAGCAAATAAATAAAACACAATTAATTGGATAGGAGATGATGGAAAACTGCAGTGAGTTTGACAAATGAAAAACATGCAGAAACAAATAGTTTTTCAATTTAAACACAGTGGGACATGAGGGAACGTGTAGAAAAAAATGATCAACGTGCATTAGCCTTTCTAAAGGATTTATTCTCTTTCTTCTTTTTCCCTTTTTTTTTCATTTTTCATTACAGAGACACTTTACGCCCATTGGCTGAACGAACTCTTCTTACTTTATATACAGTCCTCCAATGCTCAATTATTACCATAGAAATTGAGACTTCCTCAAAAGTTTCTTCTAGACCCGCAGAAAGCAGATGGATGAAGAAGAGAAAGAAATGAACACCCCAAAACATTGAAGTAGGTGACTCAAATTATCCAATTAAAATATCATCCAGCTCAATTTTAAAATTACAAGCAATTTTAAATATGCCTTCTTACATTTTTGAAAGATTGTCTTGGTTTTATCTGAAAAGCTTTAGTTTCCTGGAACTGCTGAGTTCAGATCGGAAGAGCATCCAAAATGGTTATGTGCGGCATAGGTTTTCAACTACAGGGTTTTGAAAGATTATGCAAGTTCTGATTCTATTGTTAAGATGTTAAGGATGAAATGCATATGATTCTTTATAATTTGGAAAACTCCAAAAGATGGAAGACAATCGAGACACTCTATAAAATATGGTGCATAAGTGTATTCTAGAATGACTTAAAACCTCTCTGTAACTTATTATTCACATGAAGATTGAAGTTTGTATTTCCATTTGAAATCCTATAGATTCGCTTCCTCTACATACAACCAGAAACAGCTAAGTGGGGTACCCATATGTATGCTGATTGGTGACCAAAATATTAACACAATATACCCAATAAAAGAAGCACTTTTAGAGGCTATACGAACCCAGAAGCAAGAAGTGAACCAGTTGGGTTCCATGTGCATGCAAAAACCTGTGAAGAATAGAGTAACATGCAACTTATCATACAGATAGCCTTATAAAATAATTCAGATTATTTATTGCAGTTAACCCAATAACGACGGTAGTAGACTAAGAGACATGAGATGCAGCTGAACCTCAGAAGTGTGGCCCTGCAGAACAGTCACATCACTACTTGGAATTTCATATGGCAAAGATGTTGAACTTGCGCATATATTCATAGGTTCTGGCCCTATTTTGATTCAACAAAGACAGATAGGGTAAGTTCAACTATGAGAAATCATGAATAATGAGACAATGTAACTTCCCCCATCCTCATAGAGCATGTTTGGCTAAAATTAAAAATTTATAACAAGTCAATAAGAGTTCTAAAAACAATTTTATTTATTGCTCAAAATTGAAAATAAGTAACTTATCATGACAATAAGTTACTACTTCAAATAGAAATAAATAACTTAAAGAAATGAAAGTAAGTCATCCAAACAATTTTGGAGACAAAAAGTTACATAAGGGTATGTAACTTCGATACATTCCAGCTAAGACGAATATGCAAATAGTTACACGCTAAGAACAGTGATTGTTACTAGCGCATGAATGAAAGTGAGAGGAAAATGTGCAATACCACCATCATTTGCGTTCTCTTCAGGTCTACTGCTAATCTTGTCTGCATTTTGACTTGTATCCATGACTTCCACTTGTGGCTTTTCCTTGCCCTTGCCCTTCCCTCTATCGTTTTCTTTTTCTACCCTCTCCTTTTCCCGTTCTTTTTCTCCCTCCTTGTGTTGTTTTTCTTTTCCTCTCATGGATTCCTTTTCTTTCTCCATTGCAGATTCAGTTTCATGTCCCCCATCATTTTCAGCAATTTCTTTCTCTTTCCCTTTAGCCCTATCCTTCTGAAGATTCTCCTTTTTCTCCTTTATTATCTTTCGAAGTTCATATACATCTTTTGTGATAAGATCCAAAGGTTGCAGGAATTGAAAATCATCATCTGTGTCTAGATCATCCTGAATGCCTTAATAATTATGAGTCAGTTCAAAATTCTAAAATCAATAAAACAAAGAACTCAAACCCCAATAACTTAGCAGTGTCAGGCTTACGTTACTCAAATTTGCTTCCAATTCAAGGTATTGAATTCCTTTTTGAACAAAGGTAACAAGAGCACCTGGTGGAACTAAATTTCCATCAATTGTGCTTTTATGGATCCCGCCTCATATCCCAAAGCAAAAGCTGAATGTGTGAACCCTGAAAAAAGGCATTTGTTGAATTTTGTGAGTGAAAATACAGCAACACATAATGAGAATGATAGTAATGTAGACACTTTCTTCTCCTCCAATTTTTTTTTTTATTTTTTTAATTTTTATTTATTTATTTATTATTATTATTATTTTTTTGGGGTTGAAAAGATAAGTGTTTTAAGTTCCACAACACCAAAAATCCCATTCATTATTAATCGTATTAACCATTTCTTCAGTGATTTACTTCAGTTAATGCTTGTCCCAGATTCAAATCCAGATAATGCCATTCATCCATTTAGTCAGTAAAAAAAAAAAAAAAACTCTAGAATTGGATTCATCAAATCTAACATCTAGATCACTTCTTAAAATACAGAGAAAAGAAATAAAATAAAATCTAAAGGGTCAAAATTTTAAAAAATTAAATGTGTTCTTTCCAAACAGGTTGACTTATAGAAAAGACAGTTCTACATAATATTAAAGCGTGCAAAAGGGATGTATCCAAGTATTGTGCCAGCGCATTTATCAAAGATTTTGCACGCATTTGACTGTTGATAAAAATTGTATTCAGGCCTCTGTGTTGAAGACGATTTCAAATAAACAAAATTTTCTGATCTCTAACATGTAACAACTAGAGGATTTTTTTCAGCATAAGTGATGCAGGACTTCTTTAAGGTTATTTTTACCAAACATTGAAATGATCAAAATAGGATTCCAGGAAGTTTAAGTGGTCAAGGTCCAAAACAAGGTAAAAGATGGATAATGATATGATTGATGGTTGGCACAGTTATGTGTCATAAGAATCTAGTCATCATTCCGCAGACAAATTATGTAGCTAACTGTTAAGAAAATAAAGGAACAAGGAAAAGATTAGGCATTGTCCAAACTGTATGACACAATCCTAAAGGGCTTCAAAACCTCTCAATATTTTAAGTCCCCAATTGTATTGAAGCGTTACTAGAACCAGTATGGAATCACCAAAACATGGCTTCACCAAATTTAAATATAACTCCATAAAATACTGCATAATAGAGAATAGAAGTTCTCCCACGCCACCCCGAGAAACAAAAAGCAAAAGCCACTTGTTTTAACAAAACCGCCCACAGAGAACGCTTGCATAGAGTCTGAAGTACACCCATTGCGATACTACAGCAGAGCCAACATGCAATGACATCGTGGCACTCAATCGAAGCTCTCAAACAAATCTTAACATACGACAACATTTTCAAAGTAGAGCGCTGAGAGTTGAAACCTCAGGTATTAATTAGGATTCTAGTTTTACAATTTACCAAACCAGAACAAGAAAAAGCAGTAACTTCCATTCCATTCATTCTGTTCCATACACAATTGAATTGTTATCATTCATTTCCCCTCTAAACATAAACAATAAATTCAGAGAAATTTTCCGCAATAAAATTACGCAAGCTGAAAAAGGCGAAAAGAAGAGAAACCTGATTCATTAAGGTAACGGAAGACAAGATAATTCAACTCCGCTGAGGTTAAAGAGATCATTGCCCCCAAATCGCCGGTGATTGTGCCGCTTCTGTTCAGACAAGAACCATCGCTTCTTTCACCTGAGAAGTTGATTCGGTAGAATTGGAAAATGACATAAATGCCCTAACTACTCATAGGCCTCGGCCTGGCCCAGGACAAACACTACAATATAACAGGTCGGCCCATTTGTAGAATCTGATTGCTGACCGTGGCCCGTATGGTGGCTCTGTATGGGCGGGGTTCATGTGGAATGAAAATATTCTTTTGGGCTATTTTGGGACTTTACAAAGGAGAGGCAATTAGAGAATCTACCCTATTTATGATAAGAATTTTAATTATACTTGTATTTTGAAACTAATTGCAAATCTACCTTCTTTAGTTGCAAAGTTACCCCGATCAATATTTCCTTTTTCTTATAATAATAATAATTAAAAGTTATTTTATATTATCCAAATCCAAATTTTTCTTAATTTAAAATTAGTTGATAATACATTTTGAAAATTTTCCATTACTATTATATATACACACACACACACACACATCTCCACAATGAGCAAACCCTAATGGAACAAAAAATCTCTTACGATGGTGCAACCAACACCACCGTCCTCACCACTCGATGCCATGATATCCATTGCCGCCCACCGCTACTACCACTCTACGGCGACATTGACGCCACAGTCACAAATCAAGATCTCGACGGCCTCACCAATTGACATCATTATCTCTGCTACCAAGACCAAATCTCCGCTTTCCACCCTCCATGACCATTTGAAGCAACCTGTTAAAGAAACTTCCATCTAGATCCGATTTTCCAGCATCAAAATATTGAACTTAATTTTCCATCCAAGTGGTTTCTGAGCAATTAGCCAAAGTAGTCCATGTTCAAATGAATATTTGAATATATTAACTATAGGAATTTGGAAAATTTCTTCGTGCTAACATATTTGTGTATTGGCTGCATGTTTGGGATTGGGATGTGGATGTGGACAGTGTTTAATGAGTAGCTAAATGTGGGGCATTGGTACGGTGGCCGCATTGGGGATGAGTTGAGACTTGAGAGACATTGTTACTATTTGTTACTATGGTGGGCGGCCGTGGGCAAGTGTTGGAAGATGTTATCGTGAAGTTTGAGCGATTGTTACCATTGACGGTGACAGGTGGCGATCGAGAGATAAATTCGTGGCATGGATTGTTTTAACATGAATTTGTTATCTAGATACGTCAATCATATGTTTGTTACCATATTTTTATTACTAATGATTTTAGTGGATGTGTTAATAATTGGTGGTGTGCGACCACCACTTAATAGTAGTCGGACTGTATTGCCATGAATTTATTATTTGGTGAATTTTAGCGGTTGGTTGATTAATTGTTACCAAGTAGCTTTGTCATTGGGGACTTGGTGGCAGTTGAGGCAATTGACAACGGCTATGACTTGGCAATTTTTTATGAAATAATAATCATAATAATAAACACACATATTTTTTTTATTGACAAATTTACTAAACACACATATTTCCCCGAGTGGTAACATTTGTTTTATGAATGGTAACATTGTTACTGTGTCTGTGGCATGGCAGTGTTGTCAGTTGCTGGCAATCCCGAGTTATTAAAAAAATTATATTTAAGTAATTATTATTATTATTATAATTATAATGATTTATAAGAAATAATAATTATTAAAGAAAATTTATAAAAAATAATAATTAATAAAGGATTAAATTTTAATTAAAATTGGTCTAGGGTAGTTTTGAAATAGAAAATGGTATTTTTGCAATTACTTTTAATCTAAGGGTATTTTTTTAAATAATATTACAAAGAGTGTTTTTTATGTAAAGAACCCTTACAAAGGATTAAGGGGACAATACACAAATATGAATAAAATTTTTACACTGTTCACAAATAAGGTAGGTATAGAATTGTTCTTAAAAATCAAATGGGTACAAAGTCACAAAGTCATAATGTAACAATCGCCAGCGAGTCACAACGAGTTACAACTGCCGGACAATGAGTCACAACGAATCATAACTATTCAAAACAAATCAACACCACTAGACAACGAGTCAACAACGAGTCACAAACATGAAGTCACAATTGACGGACAGCGAGTCACAACGAGCCGATCTCAACAAACAAAAGTCACAATACTACAGGCGAGTCGCAACTCCTCTTCGGTGAGTCACTAAAATACTTCGATACGAAAATCGTCTCGGATTTGTTGACTTGCTTTGTAGATCTATGCAATTTTGCAGTTGAAAATCCCCCAAAATTTGACGCATAAATCTGAGATCATAAACCTAATTGCTGGTGATAAATGCATCTAGTCACGAACAATAAATAGACCTGGTCGTCTGAAGAATGATAGATGAACGGTGAGAAATAAAGGAAGATAGGTGTCACCCGATTCCAGATTGCACAGTTTGGGGTGGTTTATGTAAGACCTAACTTTTGAAATGTGAAATATTGTGCCTGGAATTTTGAAAATCTAGAACATTGCACCCAGTGTTTTATAATTTCCCAAGGATTAATTACTCGGGATGCTCTTCCGATCTCTCCCACACAATTATCTTTGGATTAGAAAAATACGGGCCCAAAAAATGCTGAGCGGGAAAATAGGTAAAATTAGGGAAATAAGGTCATTTTACCACCTTTTCAAAGATATTAGGTATGGAATGGCAATTTTCGAAAAATCAGGTGCCTGACCTCCCAAATGAATGCCTGTCTTCTCCTCCCCTAACCCTACCTTGTCTTTTTCCTTAAAACACTACTCTCCCAACGATGACCACAGCCGCCACCTCCTCATATCTGTCGTCGTTGTTCGCTTTATTGGACACCAAATTCAAGTAGATCGCAATGTCATCAAATCGCTACCTGTTTCAAGTAGATTACAGATTGTTGGATGATATGATTTCAACGGCATTTGGTTTATACGTGGTGGTGGTTTTTAGATTTCAATG